>JANHFL010005689.1:19629-30241 GCA_032468155.1 Oxyrhabdium leporinum | reverse complement strand
TATAAGCTGTAAACCGCCCCGAGTCTTCGGAATGGGGCGGTATATAAATGTAAAAAAATAAATAAATAAATAAATTTTGTTTTCCAAAACACTGCTTTCCCTTTGATAGCTTGCAATCCCCTCTTTCTCCCTCCTATGGGAAAATCTTCCGATGGGCTTTATCCTTAGTAGAACAAAGAGTTTGGTTGTGTGGGCTACCATCATGGCAGATTTACCAAGATGTATGGCTTCTCGTGAGCTTTTGAGACAGGATATAAATCTAACGAATTAATAAGATCTCCTTCAAGTCTAGCTCAACTCCAGATTATTTCATGACATGCCAATTTCCCTATTTTGCATGGCAACAGTATGAAGATGATTTGCCAGCGCCTTCATCTGAGATGTTTTCGTCTTTCCAGGCTAGTTTAAAATTCTGACATGCAAGAATTCCTGTAGAAGTTCTAACCAGGCCAAATTCTTCTCTACTTTTGAATTCTGTGGCATACCAGTTATTAACATAAAGCCATACGTCTTTTAGAGATCCATCTCAAAACCTTATACCTAGAAAAAGTGAAGTATCAATAATACTTATTTCAGGTATAATTCACAGTCTGAATTGTCCCTTTTCTTCTTTTTATTTAAGCCTATTCTGTTACAGCTAGGTTTTGGACTTTCATCCAAATGTGTATTTTCTTCTTTTATATTCCACTTCTATTATTTTTATAAATAACACAAGGTGATGAACATGTAATACTACTTCCTACTCTGATTTCCCCCACAACAACAATCCTGTGGGATGAGTTGGGTGCAGTGAATGTGACTGGCCTGACATCATCCAGTTGGTTTTCATAGCTAGACTAGACTAGACTGGGACTAAAACTCATAGTCCCCTGGTTTCTAACTGCCTGGTGCCTTAACCACTAGTGCAGAGTAATTGCTTAATGTACATTATCAGCAGAATTACATTGAAAGAGAAAGGAGGATGGTTTTTAATTACGGTGATTATTTTCCAAGTTTTCCACTAGATAATCTGAATCTGCTCTTCTTTGTAATTTTACATATCAATAAATTCCCTTATTGCATTTAATTAATTGTTAGTTAGCTAAATTGTTTTATATCCTGCTTTTTTGTTCAGCAGATCAAAGTGGCATATATAGCTCAAGGCAGCCATCAACACCCCTGTCAGTAGGCTGGGCAGAGACAGTGACTGGCCCAAAGTCACCCAGTGAGCTTCAATGACTGAGAATGAACTAGAACTTGGCTCTCCCCAGTGGATCAAATCAAGAAAAGCTGTTTTATAACTGCTATTTTGTTTGTAGGCATTATAATCAGTTACTAGTCCCCTAAGTAATACAATATATTTTAAAAGCTTACTGAAGAATCCAGTCTAAAATACATGCAGTCTAACTGTAGTTCAGAGAAACCTGTGCTGCTATTTTTTTAATTTTACTTGGTCATTAATTCTGTTTGACAGAAAACATCATGTTAAATACAGTTCAAAATGTCATTGTTGAGTCTGGAAGAAAATGAGAATACATAACTTACAGTAAGATAAGAAATAGGTAGATGATGATTAAGAGAGATGGCCTGCGAAATGGAAACAGCTAAGATATACTTAAATTGGCGACGGCACAATTTGCTAATGTACTAATTATAAAACTTTGTGTTTTTCTCTGTTTCCTATTTTCAGAAGGTGCTGGCTCTCTGCCTTGGACAGGAGGTTCTGCACCAAAACCTGGCAAGCCTAAAGGGAAAAAAAAGTTTTCTTCGGTTCGGCAGAAGTTTGATGTAAGTTTGTCTTATGAGAATTGGAAACACACAGCTGTTCCATTTCAAAATCCTTGTTACCCCACCAGAATACCTGGTGTACCAGAAGCATTCATTACACTTTGCAATTTTCCTCCTTCGCCAGTACAGAGTAGAGTATGGGAAAGCATGGGTAATTCAATACACTGTTTGTAATTTGGGCAACAGCCGCATGTACAGTGTGGTCCTAGGTTGTAACACAACAAAAATATTTTCCTACCCCTATTTCTCTTTTTTTAATGTAAATCACTGAAAGAAGACTTTCCAAGAAATGTGAAAGACATTTACAAGGATCTGAATGGTAATGAAAAAAAGATAAGAAAGGAAGATGGCATTAAAACTAAGGCTTGTTTTATCCCATGCAAATGCTCACGACAGCATATAAATTAAATGAATGGCAATAAAATTAACAATTTGTAGCTATAGTGGGAACAGATAGAGCAATCCAACAATCACTAACATTTGCAAAGAATAAAGTGAATTTTAAGTAAAACTTGCAAATGCTTTTGAATATGATGAGAACTAGATGGTAATTTTGGAAGGGAGTTCCAGAACATTGTTACTCCAAAATTCCAGTTTTTTTCCATCATGGTTTATATTGATTAGTCTATGAATGATATCTTCCAGAATTTAGAGTAGACTTGAATGGATTCCCTTCATTTTTTCAGATCTAGGCTAGGAGCCATAGATTGAAATTAAGATATTGTAATGGGCAGTACATTTTAACATTGGGGCTGCTGAGAACTGCAGTGGGGAAGACCTTCTGTCTCTAAGTGGGCAGGTAAGAAAAAGAAAAACGGGTCTCTTGAGTCAAGTTTAGTGACTGCATAGACTTGTCCATTGGGCAGTGGCAATAATATGGGTGTGGCTTGCCTTTGCCTCCTCAGAAGAGACTAGGTTTGTTAGATTCTGCCACCACAGAGGATAGTGGACAGGACAGTAAACTTTTATTCCTTTTCTGCCCTCCTTTTTTGTTCGTTTGTTGTAGAGGGCTAGAGATGTTGTCTAATCACTTTGATCCACTTCAGAACTGCTTACTGTCTAACTTAGACAACACCCTGGTGTAAATCCAAAGCACAGTGAGCATGCAGGGAGAGACCTTCATTTTGGTGAGAACAGTACAAGCACATTACTGGATTTAAGCTGTTCCAAGTAAGGCTGTCTTTTGCAATGGACTGCTAGTGATTTTGTCAATGCCAATAGTATTCAGCAAGTGGTGTCCAGATATTTTGGGATTGCACCCAAGGTGCCTACTATTGTTGATACTATCTTTGCTTTCTTTTACCACAGTCATTCTACGCCTAATTGCAGATCTTTGTAGTCTGTGATTTTCTCCATTCTTCCTCTTCTATTCTGCTGTCTCCAGATACTGCAACATCCACTATCCAGACCTTTTGGGTTTTTTGATTAACAACTGTTAAGTCTGGGGTACTATGTTGTCAGTTTGAATTTTAAAGTCCCACAGCACTTCTTCATTTTCTATAACTCTATTTTGTGCTCTCAATAGTTCCTGTTTGCAAGCAAATGGTATTTCTTGCATATACTCTTAACGCATCATTGTTGCTAGTTTGTTGTGCTGTTATTTGCAATCAGTCTATGCAATCTTCTGGTAGCACTTGATGACTATTATTAGTATTTTTATGGCCAAAAGCCCCAAATAAGGTAAATATATCATTTCTCTGTATTTCTATAATTGTATAAAATATTTACGTTTTTCTAGTTAAATGGGTAGGGAAAAGGAATTGGGCACTAAAATAGCATTCATAGTGATTTTATTTATAATTTATGTGCCACCTATTTTATCAGAGATGACTCTGATTTAGATTATTTTTGCTATCTCTGTATTTAGTTTCTAGGCATTTAAACCATTGTCATAAAGGGTAGAAACTGAATTTTAATGTTCATTTCAGATTTTTTAGTGGAAAGAGTAAAAAAAATCTGCTTAAAATAGATTAGCATCATGGGGGATATTTTCTTTAGAAGACTACTAAATGAAATCTAATATAAAAATGATTATTTTTTTAACCTTAAGCCATAGCTGAGTGATAATCAGTACATACAAATGACATAACATTTTCCTGTTTGCAAATGTTATTAGTTTATCAAAATATAAAATATAATTAGGAAAATAAAAATAATCGGAAAATAGGGAAGGAAAAAAGGAAAGGGAAGAGAAAATGTGAGGTAGAAGGCGAAAAAGAAAAAAAAGGTGTTGACTTCCTACTCTCTTTAGCACAGTAAAAGATAGCAACATTACAGCCTCAACTTTTTACTTTTACATATTGGTATACAGCAGCCATTTCTACAGCAACTAATTTACTTTTTTCCATCACAAGCACAAAATCCAGAAATGATTTCCAAATAGAAACATAATTAGTTATATTTTCTTTTTCAAATAAAGCAATCAATTTAACCTTCTCTGCTCTTTCTTCCTTGCTGTGGAAATTATATATCTGATTGAACTTACTAATCTTTATAAACTATCATCATTTATATTAACAAAATTCACTATATTCTTTCAGATTCTTTTTTTTTCAAATTACATATATTGGACTGATAAAAATCCATCCTAATGCCAATTAACTCATTAAGTTTAAGTCACTCCTTCCAGCTTATCTTCATAGAATAAAATATTTTTCTTCTCTGAAATGTCTATCAAGTAATTATAAGCTTCTCTTTTTCTCCAGGATTTCTCAATCTTATTAGTATTGCATGAAGAAAAAATCCCAAACTTGGCTTCTTAAAAGTTGCAGATTTTCTTGGAATTCTTCTATCAATTCTGTGGGAAGGTTTATATTTAAATCATCATAATAAAGATTAATGTCAGGTTTATATTCCAAAATTGCAATTGACTGCTTTGCATTGTCTGCTGCTTGTGAAATTGCTCGGTGGTTTGGTAATTTCCTACATCTAATTGCATCTCTGAAGCAGTTTGAGTAGTTTTTATAACATCCTTAGAACATAGTCCATCTATAAACTGATGTTTTATTTAAGATTTTTTCAAACACATCTCTGATAACTTTCTCAAGTCCATGCTCTATCTTCTTAGCTCCCTCTTGTGGTCAAAGAGTAGATTTTTTTGTAAGTCACTTAAGAATTGCTGGCCAATCAGAATTCATAAAAATCAGAAGGTTTTAGCCACCCATAGCAAAGCAGACCAAGCTACAAACTACTTAAAAATAGTAAAATAACAGCCACAACTTTTTCCATCAAAGTTAAAGAAAAAAGATACTCTATGCTTCCTTACTTTAGCTTGCCTTCAATAGCCTTTTTAGGTCCCCAAAATAGCTCAGATCTTCAAAAAGAAATAACAGGCTGTGACTGAAGAGACCCTCTCTTAGCTTAAGAAAGATAATAATTCCTAAAAGTGATTAAGAAATGAAAGCCACAACTTATTGTCTGTTTGAAAATTAAATTCCAAAATGGCTGCTTTTTCAACAACAAAATGATTAGAGCCCCGCTCCCCAGCTGCTCACAGGCTAACTCCGAAGCCCAGCTCCTGAAGCTACTTTAAGACCTCTGCTGTATGGAGGATCTTGTGGGGTGATTCTGGAACTCTCCCTAACCCAGGAGAGTCATACAAACTAAAGGAAAGCTGGTTCCTTCTGTTAGTAAGTTGAAAAAGCAACAGTCCAGAGGGAGCCCCAGGGAGCCTTCCCTGTGTGTATTGTCAGTTGGCCATCTTCACTGGAAGTCACAACATTTTGACTCTAAATGTTGTTGGCTGAATAATGAAACCTTTTTTGTTTTGTTTTTTATAGCATCGGTTCCAGCCCCAGAATCCCTTGTCTGGAGCTCACCAGTTTGTGGCGAAAGATCCCCAAGAAGATGATGACCTGAAGCTTTGTTCACACACAATGATGCTTCCCACTTGGGGCCAGCTTGAGGGAAGAATGATTGTCACTGCTTATGAGCATGGCTTGGATAATGTCACCGAAGAAGCAGTTACAGTTGTTGTCTATGCCATAGAGGTGAGATTACACAGAATGGCAAGTTTAGTCATGAATACTCAGATACCTTGTGTATGATGTCAAGTTGGGCATTGGTTATCTGAAAATAGGAGCAAAAAGGATATCCATATTACAAGAAAACAGACCTATGAAAACTATTTTGTCTGCTTATTAATATTAATTTGGGGAATTGTTTTCCCATTTATTTTATTTATTTTATTTTATTTGTTTGTCAAACATGTACAAGATAACAAGCACAGGTACGAACATAAACATGAACAAAGGAAGTAAATACAGATAAATGGGGACGGTAGGCACCCTGGTACGCTTATGCACGCCCCTTTTACAGACCTCTTAAGAATGGGGTGAGGTCCACAGTAGATAGTTTGAGATTGAAGCTGTGAGGGTTTGAGGCTATAACAACGGAGTCAGATAGAGCATTCCAGGTGTTGACCACTCTGTTGCTGAAGTCATATTTTCTGCAATCGAGTTTGAAGTGGTTTACCTTGAGTTTGTATCGATCGTTTGCCCGTGTATTATTGTGGTTGAAGTTGAAGAAGTCGTTGACAGGCAAGACGTTGTAGCAGGCAATTTTGTGTACTATGCTTAGATTGGACCCCAGGTGGTGCAGGTCCAGATTGCCCAAGCCCAAAATTTCAAGCCTGGTGGCATAGGGAATTCTATTATGAGTAGGGGAGTGAAGTACTCTTCTCGTGAAATGCCTCTGAACCCGCTCAATCGTGTTAATGTCCGATATACAGTGTGGGTTCCAGGCAGACGAGCTGTATTCAAGAATTGGTCTGGCAAAGGTTCTGTATGCCCTAGTTAGCAATACAATGTTACCAGAGAAGTATTTTGACTATTTGTTGCCTGTTTGACAGGAATGTGGCTATCCACTTGTGCAGAGATCTGGAGATGCCATAAGAACTTAGTTTCAACAGTAGTTTATCGTGCACCACTGAATCAAAGACTTTACAGAAGTCTATGTAAATTGTACCTATTGCTTTACCCTGGTCAAGATGTGTGGTCCAAATGTTTCTGCAGTATATATGGCCAAGATTGAATACTTTCTTGTTGCAAGCAGTGGTGGGATTCAGCTGGTTCGGGCGGGCTGGTATTAAAAATTCTGGCTGGCTCCGCCCACCCCGCCCCTTCCAGGAGTCCCCAAGTGCCCCATTTTGGCTCCCAGGTAAATGCAGGGAGACCACTAGGCCCAAAATGGCGTGCGAAGGGGTGCAGCACGTCTCCCCTGTGGCCCATTTTTGCTTCCAGGGGCTGCAGGGAGGCTTAGTAGGCCCAAACTGCCACGCCCACCCAGCCACATGACCACCCAGCCACGCCCACCCAGTCACGTGACCACCAAGCTATGCCCATCAAGCCACACCCACAGAACCAGTAATCAAATTTTTGGACTCCCACCATTAGTTGTAAGTATATATAGGCAAAGTAAGATTGTGCTATTTAAGTAACAAAAGTATGGGCTAACATAAGTTTTATTTGCCTGTCTGTTTTCTTGGGAAATGTTATTTTTAAAGCTTTTTTAAAGCTTTTATTTTTAACACTTCATGCTTCACTTGAATAACTGAGATCAATATTATAAATGGACAACTTCTTGTCCCTTATGGCTACTTTCTTTTCTGTTTCCTCTTATAACAAGACTCTGCAGAATCCAGAAAAATGTTATGTGATGATGCCATCGTTTGTGTTGCTCACAAATGTCTTTTTTTATTCATATGTGAAATGAACAGTTTGAAGGGGCCCATCTAATGTTTTCATCAACATGAATAATTCTGGAAAATTTCTTCAAGGATTTTTGGAAATGAGCCTGGAGGCTAAGAAGACAGATGACAGACTGTGTTGCTGGGTTAGCACCTTTTGATGTTCAGACCAGAACCTTGATATCACCTCTCTTCCTTTATTCTTGAAAGAGACAAATAGGAATAAAGGGATGTGGCCATTCTCAATTCTCACTTGTTTCTGGTTGTAGGAGTTAGTAATTCTGACTCTTAGAATTTTTGACAACATACTCTTGCTAAATTATTTACCTTGCCAACGTAGGCTTCCCACAAATGAATAAAAACTGCAAAAACACGGATTTTGTCTGTGTTGATTTTTTTTTTTGCAGGATTCAGACAAATTTAATCCATAAATATTATTTGTATATTTAGTTCTTTGCAACTTCATTAGCTCCGCGCATGCAGAAGTTAGAATCAGTTTTTTGAATCAACGAGTAATTGGGCTTTATAGATCCACGGGAACAAGATGGGTGTCCAGAGGTTAAATGAGAGCAGGCCATCAGCCAAATAAAGGATTTGACAGTGGAGGTATACCTGGGGATAGGTAAGGATTCCAGAATAGATTGATGACCAGAAGCAAGGGGGAATCCAGGCAGTGGTCTTTATGTTGCAATCTTCATAGTACAAGCACTGGATACTTCAGAGTTTGGTTTTATTGCAAGCAATAAACAGACATTTCTTTCTCTGTAGAAGCATCTTAAGGATATCCTTACCTCTGTAATATCAAGAAGAAAGGCTTACCGTGTGAGGGATGGTCACTTCAAATATGCCTTTGGAAGCAATGTCAATCCACAGCCGTATCTGAAGAATAGTGTCATTGCTTACAATAACTTAACTGAGTGGTAAGGATTTGCTTAATACTGATGCAGCACAAGAGAGAATTTGAGAATATGAAACTTACTTTTTACAAGAATTGCCTACATGTCCTAATATTCAGAGGTTTTTTTGTTTTTGTTTTAAATGAGAAATTGGCCAATCTAGGCATTACTTACTAAGCAACAAAATTTCTGGGACCGTATTTATTGAGAAACAAATGGTCATGCAAGTAATATAAAAGATGAACCATAAATTTAAATCTAGTTCTGCTGCAGTATTTTATATAAATATAAGGTTACAGTTGCTCTTTGTTTTTGGGTTTATAAAACTTTTGTTATATATCTGTCCTCTTGGACAAAGTATTATCACACTTTACATATCATAAAGAGCCATGGAGGCGCAGTGGTTAGAATATAGTATTTCATGATAACTCTGCCCGCAGCTTGGAGTTCGAATGTCACCAGCTCAAGGTTGACCCAGCCTTCCATCCTTCCATGGTCGGTAAAATGAAAACCCAGATTGTTGGGGGCAATATGCCGACTCTGTAAATGGCTTAGAGAGGGCTGTGAAAGCACTGTGAAGTGGTATATAAGTATAAGTGCTATTGCCTTTGAATTATATAATCCTGAAGAAAAGTTATGTCTCTCCTGAATTCAGTATTATATTTCCTACCTTTTAATTTTTGTATTGTTTATTTTAGATGATTTGGTTTTGTGCATGGATAAAGAACCACAACATGGATTATCTTGTAATCTTCATACCATTTTGATAATTGTATTAGATTGATTTGGATGTTATATCTCAGAAATCTCTGGTAGCAAACAAATAAATCAATAAATAGCAAACAAATAGCAAACAAATAAATCAATAAATATTTTCATAGTATGCATAATATTTGCTTTAAGTTTTGTTGAAAAATGCTACTACTAAATGCCACCCCAAAGTTTCATTTTTATCCAAATGCAGCCTAATGTCATACAACATTATTCAGACCAGAGGTTGCACATGACCTTCAAGTGGCCTGGTGGGGGCTATGTGCCAATTGACACTTCTGGTATTCAGGACAGAATCTGAGCCAGCAGTGAACTCTTCCTTTTCCCCTAATAGGATGCCAAATCCATTTTTCTCCAATTTGTTCTTTTTCCTAGCCCTCCTACCTGCTTGGCTCCCCCACCTGGTCAAAACCTTGCTTCCCATCTACCACCTGACGATGCAGAGCAACAAGCAGCCCTCCTTTTGGCCTGTTCCGGGGACACCTCACCAGCAACCCTGCCCCCAGTGAACATGTATGATCTCTTTGAGGCACTGCAGGTAACTTTCTCAGATTACGTATTTTAATTTCACTTGTGTTCTCCTGATGGGGATGTTATTTCACAAAGAACTTGCTACCAAGTAATGGGGGGAAAGGAAAGAATACCCAGAAAGAAAATAAATAGCTTGTTTTCTATTTGTTCTTAAGTGTGTATGCTGCCACATCTTTTAGATTCATGGTGTTTTACAAGAACATAACACAGTGCATTGTCTGAATATTAACATAACTTTAATTTGAATAATAACATAATTCAATTCAAAATTTGTAAATTACACTTTAAAAACAGTTATAATATTCCAGATACCTCTGATATCTTCACTTAGCTAGTTATTTTTTTAAATTAATTTCAGGTTTTACTGAAAGAGAAATTTTCAAACCTAGTTATACTGATATTCATATTGTATAATGTCTGCATGCTATAAGTAATGTATTACAGTTAAATCCAAATTATGAACTGTAAAGAAATGTGGATAGATTTCTTGAAAAATTAAGTCATGCTATGGAAAGCATCTACCACACTGCTCCTCAGAATGGTGTAAAATATGTATCTGTACAAGTGAACTCCATTTGTATCCACAGATGCAAGTAAAAAACGTTCTGGAAAGACTGGTTTAATACTGTATATTGTTTGGCCCAATAAAGTAAATGATTATTTGAGGCTAGTATGTCCTGGTGGAAAATTCTAGCACTGATCTCCCCCTGTACCATTGCCTATCAATTGTACAATTACTCCACTGCAGCCCCGATGCTTGTTTTGTGTGCTCTAAATAATTTCCCTCTTTTTCCTCTGGGCAGTTCAGCAATATGTCATTCAGATCAGGTGAGCCTGAGGAAGCACGTAATGTTAGATATCCAAAATGTTCATCTGTTCTCCCCCCCCCCGCAATCTGTTTATTGCAAGATTAAATATAAATCTATGAACAAATGCATCACTAGTTTAAATTTTTAAATGT
>JANHFL010005689.1:0-19200 GCA_032468155.1 Oxyrhabdium leporinum | reverse complement strand
TAAATTTAAAAAAAAAAAGTGTTGTCAAGCAGAGCATATAGTTTTATAAACTTGGCGACTCATTTAATTATTTGAGAAGGACTAGCACATTTCAATTTGTAAATGTGGACATTAAGATAATGATTTGTGGCCAGTAAGATTTTCACTTGTGTACTTGTAGATCCACCGGGAAGTGGTACCTGCCCATACTGTCTACGCCCTCAACATTGAAAGGATTATCCTGAAACTCTGGCATCCAAACCATGAGGAGCTTCAGCAAGACAAAATCCATCGGCAGAGGTTGGCTGCAAAGGAAGGCCTCCTAATGTGCTAAGACTGTTTCCAGTGTTGACTTTGAGCTGGACTAATATATCTTCAATGTGCCAGTTGGCGTTTTGACTTTAGAATCTCAACATTTGCATTATTTTAAGAGCACTTCCAAGTAGAAGTGTGAACATGTTTCCCATGGAAATATGACTCAAATTGAAGAGCATATAAGTGTAAAACGAAGCCCTGATTGCTTAGAATATCAACTACTTTGCTGATAACTTTCAACAAACTGAGCTGCATTAATTCTGAAAATCTTTCTGTTGCAGCAAAAACCACATTTTTGTTTTCATTCCATCCTTAATATGTAAGATGATGCTCTGAAAATATCTGCAGTAGGCCATCTAAGCTACTGCTTTGAGTTGTTTTTACAGACATATACATTGTAAATATACTACACAAAACTTTGTTTTGTTGGTATTTCTTTTGTATAATTTGGGTTTATTACACATTGGAGAAGTCCTGGTTCATTAAAATAAATTTCATTGTAAGACAGTTTTCATTATAAAAATATTTTTTCTTTACTAAAACAGCAATATTTAAATCTGTGAAAAGATCTTCAAATATATAATTATCAATCTGATTACCTTTTTAAGTATATTTTGCCTCTCTGAAAGTAAAAAATAACCAGGTTGTTTGCTTAGTTATCCTTCAATAGAATTCATAACTCTTTAAAAGTGAATCTCTTTCACCCTACATGTTTTACAACAGAAATAAAGAATAGAGATTTTTTTAAATTTGTGATTTAGCAGTATTTTGCAATATATCTAAATGAGGTAAAGATTGCCAAACAGAATGGTGAAAAGTTCCTTAGCCATAAATGATAGCTCCACAAAACTCAGAAGTAGGAAGCACATTTTTTGTTCTGCAGATCTGTCTATAGAGGATGCCGGAATCTCCACTGCAAAGAAAAATCCCCACTTTTTTCTAACAAATTATAGAAATAAATCAAAAAAGCTATTTGATTTTACAAACCTCTGAAAATCACAGCAGGAGAACATTCATTTTCAATCTGTTGGTCATTTTCTTCAGTGAAAGTGAGAATAGGGTTTTTGTTTTTTTTTACTCAGGGAGGAATTATTGCCATATGGAATAATTTGAATGTGTTCCATGTTAAAAAGAGACTTAGAACAGATACAAGGAAGGTGATTTGTTGTCCATTCTAAAGGAAGAGGGTGTAAACACATCTAAGAAATGAACCTAACGGCTGGTTCATTTCTGTAAGCATGATTCTTCATTACGCAGATGCTAAAAAGAACTCCTGGCACAGCTTGTTCATCAAGCCTCTCTTCAATCAGTGAAACGGAAGTATTCCATTTCAGGAGCAAAAGATCAGACTGCTCATAAAATACATCTTTCAGAACTGTGGTAAACAAGTTCATTTCCAAACAATTGCTGTTGATGTCAGTGGAAATGTGTCCTGAGGTCTTATTGCCCAGTCCTGTGTATGTTTACTTAGAAATAAAGTTTCATATTTCTCAGCATGTCTTAATCCAAAGTATACATTTACAATTGCAAAATAATTTGAAGTGAGCAGTTTGTGTCTTGCCTAACTCCATTTGCCCTGATAAAATCCATGGCTAATAAAATCAGTTACAAATGTGGAAGTGCCCAGTTCAAATCCCATCTTAGTTATTAAATATCACAGTGACTTTAAGTCATTGATCTTCCATATGCTACATGGAGATAAATAATGATTAACTTTTAAATCATTACAACCACTAGGGACGCTTGAGTTGTCAATCATATCAAAATGGCTATATTTCTACACAGAAGTAATTCTGCTAACCCCCTTCGACCTGATACCATCAATAAAATTAGATGGCCATAAGATTTGGTTTAAAAAGTCGAGATGGTGGGAATGACTGCAATCAAAGCTCCATTTTTATAATGTGTGTAAAAAAGTCTCTATTTTTTTTACTATATTCTGCAGATACTTCAGCAGCTTTTTGTTACTTATCTGCAGCAATGTCTTTTTGCAGTACTTTTCATTTGCAATTTTTCTAATCCTAAAACCTGACAGTTACTTTATTAGATACCTAATATAGATAGCTATATATGAAAACGACTGACTTTGCTTCTTCACTAGGTGCACCCAAGCAGATAGCACCACAATTTCAGAGTTAGAAATGTGCATTTAGAATATCCATGACTATGATCACAATTAGCCCCTTGGGGCAAATTCCATTTATTCCATTTATTTTGTTCCACAAATAGAAGAAAACAATTTGCCCATAATCTGACAGGATGAAAGATGCGGCAAGCCTGCTTTAAGTGATTTTGAGTGAGCGGTAATTAATTTGTGGAACACAAAATGAGGAAAGGGAAAAGTCCCATCTCTCTGCCTGGTGATTGATCTGTGACTTTCTCATTTCTGCTCCTCTGCTCAGAAACACTAGATTGAATGTGATTGGCCAAAGGGGCTGGCTGGGATTCAAGGCAACCGCTTTATATCTTTCTGAAAAAAGGCAGGCTGTGTTACAGACAGCAAACGCTTCTGCCTTCTCCCACACCATCTGGTTGTCTTCAAGGACACAATAACCACGCGGCAAGATGTGCAAAGGATTAGCAGCCTTACCCCACACATGTCTGGAGAGGTGAGAGAACAAGTTTATGCTTATCAAAGAGGAAATGATGAGGGTGATGGAGAGAACGGAGACAATGCAGCAATCTGGCAGAATAAAAGCTTAGCCCATCTCTCTGCAGAAGATATACTTAAAAAACCCTGCTTAAAAAAATGTTGAGAAATTTTGTTCTCATTTGGTTTTGGAGGAATTAAGCAAGTGAACTGACCAAGCTGATGGCCTTTATTTCTCATTAGGCTTGAAATCAGAAAGGAAAATTACATTTGGATGCATAATTCTGAAAAAAAATAGGTATGTTAAGATGTAGTTAAAGAATGAGGAGCCAACTTCACTCAAAATATTGTTAAATCTACTATGAGTGGTGGAACGATGTGTTGCAGAGCATGGGTTAGTAATATGAATTTCTCATCCAAACTAGCATAATTAAAAGGTTTTTTTTCTTCAGTGAAAATGTAAAAACGCTTTCGAAAGGAAAATTGTGAACAAGGGAAAGATTGATTGTTAAAGATATGATGCACTTTAAAACTCTTTATCTCACCCACAGAGAGACTATTTCACAAGAATATGATGACAGATAGTCTTATATGAAGAATTCTTGTCATATTTTGTTTGGCTTTTTCTCATTCTTTTAATTACCTTCCTCCCAGCTTCATGCTAAAGCCCAAGATGTAAGCAGAAGGCTACCGAAATAAATGTCTTATGACAATGAAATCATCATCATACCATTGTTCAAAAAGTTTTTCAGGGATCATAAGGCACTAATTTATGTTTCCATTCATTATTGAATACAATGAAAAAACAAGATCATTTTTGAGCTTTCATTCACTCGCCCACCTACCCACTCATTTACTCATTCATTTAAACAGTCTATAAACCCTTATACCTAACTATAGCTATTATAAAGAAGGATAAAATTAAATTTAAATTTAAAATGCAATGAGGGCATTGTCTTCAAGTGCTGATAGTTTTATTTTCTAACTATCATAAAATAACAGAATTCTACCATGGTATTGGGACTAACCTATTTATTTGGGGAAATATTCCAGCAAATCACAATCAGTTTATAATTTGAAATAATATAACCCACATCCAGTGTTAATGAGTTTACCAATTCTCAGTTTCATAACGTGTTTTGCATCAATGCACTAAAAGAACTAAAACTAAAAGAAAAGCAGGTTTAAGTGCAATCTCTTTGTATTTCTAGTGACTAGATAAGGAAGGAAAATAAATTGGTAGCTTAGATAATTGCAGGCCCTGATAAATAAACACTATGATAAAATTATGGAATAAAATAAAAAAGAGCAGGATCTTAAAAATGAAACATATATATGATGAAGAGTCATGACCTTCAAAAACTTCACCAGCATTTTTAATTAGCCTGAAACGAACCAAAAACTGGTATAAATACTTGACAGCAGTATAAGGCAGGCGTAACCACTTGAATAACTTTGTTTTAAGACTGTTAGAATCTATAGGTTCTGGATCTTCTTCCTGTATGTGTTTCTCTTTCTAAGATTTTACCTACTGTCTATGAGCAATTTGGATTCAGAATTTTTTTTTTCATAAAAGGCTATGTGGAGGAAGGCAGAATTTATTTCTAGCCATCCTAATTATTTTTGCATTATTCCATACAGAGTTCCTGAAAATATATCTGGGAATCAAAAGGGTGCAAATATGCATGTCAAACCTCCTTCGATTAAGATTAGCTTTTTATTTCTGAGTGTGAGTGTTTGTATGATAGTCAAATAATGTTTGCAGACATTTTCTGTGAGTTATGGCATGGATTATGATACAAAATGAGATTCCATTGATTGATAGTGGAAAAGCCAAGTCATCTAATTGTTCTCTTATATTTTTGCCAGTTGCTTTATTTTATTTATCTTTTAGTGTGTAATGTCTGAAGACATGTTTTGTCACATCTTTGGCATCCTCAGGGCAATGTTGGTTTGCAATGAAAAGTTTGCCCTATCTGCTGTTCCAGAGAAAAAAATAGAACATGCAATGTTCATATCCATTATGCATATGTGATGTTGTCCTTTACTTCTTAGCTTGGATCTGTATTAAGATTTGACTCTTGACATTGGTGATCACCCATTGGTAGGTTTCTTAAAACCAGTTTCAGGATGGTAATAAGAATAGGATTAATGCTTCACTATTAACATCTACTTCTTTTTTTAAAATGAACACTGGTACCATTGGGATAGGAAATCTAATTCTCCCATCCATATGCTTTTGACACAGGACAACTATATTAAAATGTTAGACTTTTATCTGCTATTGCTTATAAATCCAAAATGAGAAATAAATCTATGTGGAGACTAGTTCTCACATTGACAGAGTTTATAGTGAAGTGTACAATGATTTCAACAATGCATTTGATGACATCCTCCCCTTACAAAATAACTCTAACACGCTAGCTGCTTCAGTGACTGTTTAAGCAGCCTACTGGACATTTATATATTAAAGGGTCTGTATCAACCTGGAGAGCCCCCCCCCCCCAAGTGGAAGCACTTAGAATGAAGAGTGGGAGAGGGAGAAGGAGAGGGAATGAGAGAGGGAGAGGGAGAGAGGGAGAGGGAGAGAGACTGCACTTTTCAATTTATTTGCAGAGGGCACAAAGCTAAGAGGGACAACAAAATTCTACGGAAGACAGAATCAGGATTGAAAAGGCTAATTATTGGGCACAGAATGCCCCCCCCTAGCCTTCTCCAGTCTGTTCCGTTCATCCTCATCCTCTCAATATTTGCCTTTTCAGGTTATCATTTCAGTGTGTCTAATGACAGACCTGATGTATATGGATATGAGTTTATATTCTTTTATCCATAAGGAATAAATGGGAAATTAGCACCTAAAAGGGTAATTGCCTTATTTTAACCCTCTTCAATATATAAAACTAGATTTTTTTATTGTGTTATCTTTAGAACCTCCAACTGTGATGTGACCCAGTCTACCAAAATATCTAACGAAAATGGGCAAAAAAATGTTTTTTTAAAAAAATCTGTGAATATCTAAAACATCTAAACTTATTTTTTTTCAGGTGTGTATGTGCAAGTATGCATGCATGCACAAAGGTATATGTTCAGTTCTTTATTTTGTAGTTTACAAGACATAAGGTATTATTACTACCGAATATACTCTGTGCTGTTTTAACGAGAGCGTTCTTACTCAAGAGACCCTTCGGTCAACAAGAAGCATGGGGATTTAGCCACTCTTTGGCCTATGAAGAAGGCTCTTCCTGAGTCAAATGAATAATTTTCTTGGAACAACTGATTAGGAAAGTGGCCTTAGTGTGTGCTGACATCCTCCAAAGAGATGGATGAGTAAAGCTTTCATTTCAAGATCTGAAGAACAGTCAAAAGAATAACATCTCAAAAACTCTGAGATTTCCTGCCTGTGGAAATAGAAATTAAAGCAATTTAAAAGACTGATAATTAATGACATCAAAAGACTTTCAAGGGCTCCATTAGACATTACATCCTTTGATGATTTACCTTTGAAACGCCTGAGGAAGAAAAAAAACATAAGTTGACTGTATGATTGATTGATTCACCTATGTTATTGGATGGGCTATTCTTTACATTTAAAGTTACTGTGTATTTTACAACAACTAAGCTTTAAAGTTGAAAGCAGTATGAAATATGAGGGGTAAACTAACAAATGATTCAGAATTTCTTTGCAAGAGTTCTAACAACTAAATTAGCATGCAAATATTTTTTTTTAGGCGTGAGAACAAATTTCCCTGAGACTGCATACCGAGTAGCAAAGCTTTGGGTTCAGCTGCTGCTAACTTGCCAGAAGACTCTAAGGAGCTTCCTTGTTCAGAGGTGCTGCGCTTCCTTTCAGCAGCACAGCTGACGCTTTTGTCAGCACTCGGATGCAAAATAATGAAAGGGTGTGAATGAGGATGACACTTGAGGTGAAATGTTCAACCAAGGCACTTTACGGGAATAATTTTTGTGCTTGCTTTTAATTTAAACATCTGCTATTTAAAGAGAGGGCTCTTAATTTGGTTCACGGCATACAAGAGCAGAATAGATCCCTGGCAGACTTGAGGTTTATAAGGACTATAAGACAATTTTATACCAGATACCTGGCAAGATTAGTATTGTGCAATCCTTCTGCCTTATTCATACTATATTATGAGTTCCAGATTCTAGATATCTGGTACAAGTCACACTGGCATAGAAGCATAGAATTAGTAGACTTTAGCAATCTTCTAGTCCAACCCCCTGCCGAAGCCAGGAGTCATCAGGTGTAAGCTGTTGCCATCACACAAATGACATGAGTTATCTTACTTGCACCCATGTACAATGATTTACCCTTCCTTAAATACCTACAGTACTTGTGCCTTCTCTGTTTTCCTCATCCCATTTTCCATAAGTTTTGTTTCCAGAAATGATCCACCGTAGACAAAAAGAATCCAGAGAATCTATAGGTGCAATTGTCTCTCTGGAAGTACTCTAGAGGTGGGCTCCATTAAAGACAACACCGAATTAAGGCTATAATATAACCTTAATTTTTTTTCTGCTTAATATGTTATCTGTATCCAAGGTTGTGATTCCAAGTGGCAATCCAGATTTTACGATTTAGCATTTTGTATGAAGTCAAAGAATTATGGCCTAGTTCACAAACTATGATTAAGCAAATCATAACTTTGTGTATTCCATGAACGTTGTATAAACAGATAAATATATTTAATTTCATGTGTCACCAATCAGGCTTTGTCCTGATAATAGGCTTCATTAACACTAACTGAATCATTAGTACAGTTGATACATGGGATGAATAGGTAGAGCTGATTGTTGTGAAGAAAATAAGAGGAAGGAGTATTTTGTGTGTTCAGTGCTTTGAGTTACTTTTAAGTAAAAAAAGGCATGTGAACACCAAAAACCAATTGGAGGGAGAGAGGGCTAGCCTCAAACTCTCCTCGGTTTGTTTTGGCTTAAGTAATCCCTTTTGCAAGTTATTAATCATATTTTGCAAACATGGAAGAGATATAGTTGACAATTAATCCTCTTTTCCTGTTGCTGCAGTAGAAAAGTAAAATCTTAGCAGATTGCCCACCACAAGAGAGTCTTATAAGAATGCTGTTTCTTTATATTTCCTGTCCTGTCCATTCCCCCAAGCTTCATAGATCAATTGAAAATGGAAAGCAAGGATGGGATGGCTAAGCCTTCCTCAGTTCTGTCTCTTGCCCTGTAAGCCCTGCTCAGGCAGCCCTGGACTTTAGCAGTTTGATTTGTCGTGGGTCTGGGGGATATCAGGTTGATACTGAGCCAATCAAGTAACTGGTTTGATTGTGTTGGCTGCTGAGGGTGGGTGGATAACAGGTTTATACTCTAGGTTGTTATACTGTGGCTGTTGTAAGCCTCTCAGAGTAACCATGTGGAGTTGGGCAACCATATAAATTTATTAAGCAAATAAATATTAAAACCAGCATACAGTCATAATAGAAAATACCCAACTGCCATCCCCTTTTAAAATTATAAGAGCCTCTGTGGTGGAGAATTATTTCACAATTTATTCTAACTCTTCTGTCATTCATTCTAAATGAGTGAGAGATAAGTAGGAAAAATATTATTTTAATAATTAATTTCAGCTGAAATTAAATGAAATAGGATGACCGTAACTCTACTGACTGGGAATGACAGGAGCTGTGGTCAAACCGATCTAGAGATACCAGGTTATCTGAAGTTCAATCAGGATATCTTAACTGAACATACTGTGCTATTTTCAGTATGTAGAAAGAATGTAACATATTTGGATCTCATAGCTTTCAGTAGAATGCCCTGTTGCTCAAATGGACCATCTTTTTCAATCTTGCATTTAGTGGAAACTACTGTATGTTCATGTATCCTTTCATAATTTTTCTCTCCAGAGCCAAAGAAATCAAGACAAAATTGGGCACGCTCCTCCAGAAGCCAGACTCAGCTATTGATCTGATTATTCCTTACCCAGAGAAGCCGGCAAAGGTTCAGAAGTAGGTATATAATTATTATTAGTCTATTTACCAGTCTATTGTGGTTTTGGATTATGAAGACCAGCCAATCATCTCTCACCACAGTATGCTCAGAGGTATAACTTGGTGGAAGAATCAAGTGTCTCTAAACATTTTACTACCATCATAAAATGACATATCATAGGGCAAAGGTGGCTTGGATTCTTCAAGCTTACAGTATGAGATCTGGGGTTAAGGGAGTAAGAGTGCGCTCCTTACTGTGGATATTTATTCACAATATTCTCAGATGATGCTCACAGAAAATGTGTGCAAATGCTCCATTTTTTGTTGGCTTCACTCATAACAGCAGTCTGACATAAATGTAACATGTGGAACTTTTCCTGACATGGAGCTAGATGGGAAAAGTGTTGCCATGTCCAATTCTATAAAACTACTATTTAAATGCAGAGCATAGGTAGTCCTTGACTTACAACAATTCATTTAGTGACCGGTCAAATGTACAATGGCACTGAAAAAGGTGACATATGGCTATTTTTCACACGACCATTGCAACATCCCCATGGTCATATGATCAAAATTCGGACATTTGATAACTGACTCATACTTATGACAGTTGCAATATCCCGGGGTAGCAACCTTGTCACAAGCGAAGTCAATGGGGATCTGGATTCGCTTAACAACTGTGTTACTACCTTCACAACTGTGGTGATTCACTTAACAACTGTGGCAAGACAGGTTATAAAATGGGGCACAACTCACTTAACAGCTGACTCATTTAGCAATAGATATTTTGGACTCAGTTGTGGCTGTAAGTGGAGGACTACCTGGAATTGTTATATTCCACTGATTCTTACTACATTCACCATGCCTTAGAAAAGGAAATCACACGTTGGGTTTCCACTGGTGGGTAAATGATACAAAACTCAACAGAGATTTAAAACAAGCATTTGATAATGAATTTATTTCCATGATACATGGGACAAGATACATTTTTTAGTTTGGAAAAGGCGAAATCAGATCAGCCTGAAAAATATTTCTGTGCTTGTCTCATAATTCTAGTATGTTTGAAACTAATGGTATCAAGAAGACTGGCTTTACTAATGAAGAAACTTGTGATTCCTTATGATGGGTTTTTTTTTTAAGATCCAAATCCACTCATTTCATCAGTAGTGTGGAATGTGATCACAGTTACTTTGTAGGGAGTGCAGAAAAGATAGAGGGAAGAAAGGGGAAAGGCATACAAAAAGGCAAAATTGCTTTGTAAGTTAATTATAGAGAATACTAAGGTTTTTTTCCCCTGAGGGTGTCCTTGTCAGATGCTGAAAGCTTTAAAATCCCTGCTGTGTTAATTAATGTGTTAATATTTAAGGTGCTGTTAAAGACCCTCAGATTGTTTGCCTGTTTTTTATATATTTATTTTGTTTGCTACAACAAACTGATACAATTAGTCCCTTTAGAAGGTTTTATATCATTATTGTTCGACCAGATTGGAAGCAGGCAGATTGGAAGCAGAAAGAGCTATATGGATGAAAACAGTTTTAAATGGTAGTGATACATTGATATGAGACCATTAGAAAAAGTGGCTCCATTTGTGTTTATCTGTGGACTTCAAGAAACTTGCTGCTGCCGCTGCCAAAGGCTAATTGCCAACATTAATCACTGTCATTTTAATCTGTGAGAAAGCAGTCTTCCATCTGTACCAAAGACAAAGTAGTTCCAGGAACTGGAACAAAATGAACACCAGTAGCATTGATGCTATTAAGGGGGAAAGTGGCCTTAATGCACAAGGGGAACCTCTTCTGGCTGATTGTCCCTGAATCTGTTTCCAATTAGGCTGTAAAAAAAAACAAAAAAAACCTCAGCAGACAGGCTGATCTAAAGATTGTATGATGACTGACACAGTTGATAGTAGCTTAATTTTAACCACCACTACAGACGAATTAAGTAGATCATGCACTCTTTTCAGAGCCATTTGGAACAAATTAGGCTGTGGGTTTATGGGCTGTTTTGAACATCATAATTTCCTTGTCATGGCAATGGAAACAGATGTGGTGAGGTGGGTTCTCCATGGGTCTTCAGGAAGGAAAGTGGTTGGTTTCACATTGGAGAGAAAAAGGAAGACCTGTGCTGCTCTAGCGATGAGAACAAAATAGTAGGTATCCTATCCCAACCCCAGCTGGATTCTGGCAGTACATCAATCTGAGAAATAAGCCTTTTTTGCCTAATTATTTTTTAAAAATAGAACCATGTTTCATAATTTGGTTTGGTCTGATTTTGCTCAGAGTGCAAAGATTTTTTTGAGGTTTCTTCCCCTAAACATTTTCTTCCCCTTCTTGGGCCTGAAGAGCCTTTTGCCTCAAACAATTAAACAGATTTTATCCACGTGGACAGAAACTTTTATTTGATGAAAGCTGATTCTCATGAACTTGAATGTCATGCCCCAAACCACTTCCTGCATTTATACAGAACCGAGGGAGGCCTACGTGTTCTGGATTAAGGCCAGGAAAAATGGTCTTGTCTGATGACAAGATAAAACTCCTCAGCTTAATCCAGTATAATGGAAATGATTTCTTTAGGGTGGTTCATCCCAGTATAAACTGGTTGATTAAGTAGGGAAGAGGTTAAACAAACAATTATGTTTATTTAAAAAAGGATATCTTGCTGGTAAAAAAAAACATTCATTAATCACTCATCGTGAAGTGAGGATACTTGCTTGACTATAGGCACTTTTAAAGTTGCTCAACTAGAGGTTGCTGGGAGAGAGGTGCCCTGCATTTCTAACACAGGTCTAGCATTGTTTTGGGAAAAACACTAAATCTGGATCAAAAACCATGGTCTGACTGACAGTTCACATGTGCAGTGAAGTGCTATAGGCTAAAAACCTATAGGCATTTCCTGGGGGTTCTTCCCTCATTTATTCTGCACTCGTATGCTACATATCCTACTTGTCAATCAGGTACAGGGTGAAGCAGGAAAGAGAAAATTGCTGCAAGGGAGTGACAATATTAGCAGCATCTAGATGCAGAGTATGGATTGGAATAGGCAAAAATGGTGCTGCTCCTGTAAAGCAAGAAATAAAACAGCAGAAAGTAACATCACCTGAAAGTCCTTGTGAGAAGAAGCAACAAAAATGTGGAATGCATTTATATGAGATAAACAATAAAATAAGTAAACAAATGTGAACAGGTGTATAGTTCTTTCAAAGACTCGTTAAACCAAGGTATAAAAAAAGAAGCAGGTATAATGCCTCACCACTCTTACCAAATGCCAGTTAGGTGTAATTACATGAACAGATACAATTGTGGGAGCCAGGTGTGAGAGCTCTCTGGCAACCTAAGGCACGGAGGGCAATGTCTAGCAATGTGAGGGGAAAGGCATGGCAGCTGCAGTCTAATGAGGCAGAGAAGAGCTGGGCAGATGGTAGTTTATGACTTCATGATCACCAACATAATCACTGAGGCATTGCACATGGCTCACATGGCAAGACATGTGTCAGGAGAAGAGTCAAAACACTACTTTGAAACTGGAACAGCTACATATTAATTTAATCTGCTCCGTAACATTAGGGCAAGCCAAACCACTGACTGAAGGAGATGTCATAACATTATGCCCTCTAAAAATGGTTAGGGGGACATCTTTGTCCTGTAGGTAGGAGACATGAGGATGAGCTCACTCGTTAACTGATACGAAAACAACGTTCCAAATCATTCACTAACGTCTGATGTCATAGCATGCCACTTTTTCCATTTAACAGAATAGATCATGGGTGTCAAACTTGCGGTGTCACATTACCATCATGTGATGTATCGCGATGTTTTCCCCCTTCCTGGAGCTGGGGTGGGCGTGGCCTGTGCGTAATGCATCCGGTCCATGGGCTGCCAGTTTGACACCCCTGGAATAGATGATTTTAAATAGCAACCTTCTACTCATTGTCATGCAGAAAAATTTGTGTGTGCAGTCAGTCCAGTGCAGTTCTATAGCAATTGACCTATAATTTTATTCATTTATACACATCCCCATTCTATTTTTATATGCATCCATTATGAAAAGTGCTTCATAAAAGTACTGTAATGGCATTCACAGTGAGAGAAATGACAGCTTCAAAGTTCTGTTTCCTGATTCCAGAATGTCCCAGATCTACACCCAGTTTTATGTCTTTTGGACCATAGTAGTCAATGTCTTACTAGTGAGCTCTTTTTTCTTTCAGGCTTGCTGGTGTCTGTATGGACTTCTATAGTAGTTGCTATTTTGTATTTAATTTAATACTTTAATTTCTAATTTTTACAGCCTGAGTAAATTCGGATAATTAGTATCCACTTTGTCATGGGAGTCCATAGCATACTCACTTGAGACAAAAGCAATCATTTTCTTGACCAGCGTGGGAACTGATGATAAATCTGTGGGAGAGACAAAACCAGATACCAAAGCCACAGCCAAAGCAGGGGAAAAATTCAAACTTCAGTTTTTGAAAAATAAAATGAAAGAATGAATACTCAGGGGAGGGAATACTTTCTGTGTGGAGAACAATTATCCTCCATTCAGCCCCATTCTGCTTTATACAGGACAACAAAGAGTTGAAAAATAAAAAAGATGAAAAGATCACTCCAGCTCTCTATAAACTGCTTTCTCTCTTGCCCCATAAGATGTCCCATAAGGGTCTCCTGCTTGAGCAGGGGGTTGCACTAGAAGACTTTCAAGGTCCTTCCAACTTTGTTATTCTGTCTGATCTCCATGTATCTTTTCCTCAAGTCCCACTACCTCAAGAAGATAGTCAGCTTTTACAGACTAATTTCTGGCCTTACCAATTTCTCGGCCATACCAATTCTCTCTCTGTTTTTCTATTCATTAAGAAATCTATAGACATGTTTATCTGATTATATTGAGCAGCAAAGGAAAGTACATTTTGCTGAAATGGCCATAGGACCATGAACCTGCTGCCTGAGGCAATCTATATGTTCCTAGTTTTGTCTAGTCCTAATCCAAAGTCTATCATCTAACTGCTTTTTACAGCTGGAAAGATATATGAGACTTACATCCGTTATTACATGGATTTAGCAAGTCATTGGCATCAGTTCCATGTAAACTGCACATATTTTTAGTCCTTCCAAATAAGGCTTTTCCTCATCACCAAGTTAAGGTGTTGTCCACCAGTCCTTGAGCCGTCAGAAAACTATACCACCATAAAATTTGTTACCTTCATCCTTCCCTTGTCATCATGCCACCAAATAGAGTTGTCCTTATTTACAGTATACAGTGCACTTAAATAGTAGAGATTGGAGAAGTCTCTGGCTAATTCTCATAATTCATTCTAATTGATGGAGAATCCTAATTCTCCATCAAACTCAACCAGTAAGTGAGAAAATAAGAACCTTAATAGGGTTATAGAGAAGATAAACCTTGATAGATGGCTAGGCAGAAGGTTTAGACTCTGTCAAAACTCATTCTACTTTAGCAACCATTTTTCATAGAGTTGATGGAAATCTGATTATTCACTAATATTAGCTGATAATTGGGCTACGTTTAATGTCCTTCCATATAACAAAAGGGGGTTGCAGTGTGAAATAGCAAATGTCTTATCCACTCACTCCTACTTCATGACCCCTCTTCCACTGCCATTGCTATTCAGGTCTCTGAATTGAGTATTGACTCAGAGACTTGGTGTCTACAGAGGGTGGATGTGGCTTGAAAAAAAAGGATTTTCATACCACCAAAAGATAAATAGTTTTGAAGTTCACTGCGTAGGTACTGGGGGGGAAAGGCGTATATCTGCACTAGCTTAATATGACCTCTAGGAATGTAGTGTGCAAAATAATTTGTATAGCAAAGTCATATTCTTCAAAGGAAGAATACTACTTTAAAATCAGAACATCTAAGGAAAACTTAAGGCTGTAAAGACATAATAACAATACAGGATAGGAAGGAGGTTGCTGGGTCATATTTTTGCCACAGTTAGCTTCAAATGAGAGAAAGCTAAGAAAAGTTACAGAACTGATGAAAGAGATTATTAAGTGGTTGTAAAATAACTAATAAGGTAGAGCAATTGTTCATTAAAAGACTGTTCAGGCAGTACCAATCCTTTTCTGAGTTGTTGATCTAAAAGAATATGTTTTTATATATTTTATATATTTTAATTTTAATATTTTTAGGCCTTCTCCAGAAGAAGCTTGGCAGTGGCGCAGTTCCTTGGAAAAGCTCCTTCAAAACCCTTGTAAGATTTTTGTAAACGCCTCAACCTATTTATCCTAAGAATAATAAGATATTTTAGGCCATGAGAAACTACAGTGAAGCATTGCTATGTCATCTATGGAGGAGTGCTAAGATCGCAACTGCAATAAAAATGTATTGTCATCTTTGTTACTTCATATATTTGCATGAGTCTTATATGCAGTATAAAATTATATCAGCCAGTTTCTCAGATTAGAAGCAGAAGGACCAGAGTACACCTGGGATGTATTTGCACAACATATCTAACCAACTCAGTCTCATTACCTGCATGTACACAATATATTAACCTTGATTAGTTTAGTCTTTTTTGTGTCTTAACAATGTTTTGCTAATCCAGACTGTTTAGTTTAATGTATTGCACAAATCCATAAAAGCATGCTAAGTGTATCGTGTGAACCAAATTGTATACAAAAAAGGCTATAATAAAAATGAAACCATTTATGTTTCAAGCAGCTACACATACATGAATTTGTCCCATGAGCAACAGTATGAAGCAAATTCAATTTCCATTGAAGGCTGTAGGGAGAATGTGGGTGAATGCAGGAACTGAGAAAGTCTGTCTCCCCAGATAAGAGGCAGCCCAAGACAACAAAATCACGTTAACAACAAAATCACATTTCCTCCTCCTCCCACCCTCCACATTCCATGTTCAAAATGCAAGAGGAGTTCATTTCAATTTTTCTTCAACCCTGAAGACATGTCCTCCCTTATACCTCAAGGCAGCAGACTAATGAAGGTTGCTGGGGTAGGCCATGTGACATCACATCAATCTTTCTCTAATGCTTTGCTCTATGATATAGAATTTATTAGTGTTTTATTAAAGAACAATTCCAAGAATTGTTGGATTGCAAGTATATGTAGCCCTTTGGGTAGTCCGGCTTTCTGCACACTCGCTAGTTCTGAGTCTAAGACGCTGCCATGACTCCCTGGCAGTTTCTTTCCTTCTCCAGCCCATTCAACCAACACTGCTGATAACCCTCACAAACATGGGCTCTAAGGAGCATTTCCTCTACCCTCTAAATCCAATAAGACCCAATACACTTCTACTTTCCTGCTTTCAGAAACCAAAAACTGTGAACAAGTTTTTATCTATAGCAGAGATTTTCAAATTTGCTCAAGTTGTCTGTCAAATCTGATTTTAAAAAAAATCCCAAAAATGATCAAGAGGGTGGGACCTTTGTATTTTACAAAGCCCCTCTTTCTCTATACTGTATTTTAGTGAGTTACATACAGGCAGTCCTTGAATTATGACCAGAATTAAGCCCAAAATTGCCATTGCTAAGCCAGACCAGTTGTTAAATAAATTGCACCCCATTTTATGACAATTTTTTGCCACAGTTGCTAAGCAAATCAATGTAGTCATTAAGCGAGTCTGTCTCCCCCCCTTTGATTTTGCTTGTCGGAAGCCAATTGGGAAGGTTACAAATGGTGATCACATGACCCCAGCACAATGCAACTGTCATAAATACATGCCAGTTGCCAAGTGCTTGAATTTTGATCATGTGACCATGGGGATGCTACAGCAGTTGTAAGGGCGCAAAACGGTCACAAGTCACTTTTTTTCAGTGCTGTTGTATGTTGAGGACTATTTACCTGCATATGTAAGCTGTTTAGTGTAGAGCTGACTTAGGAAAAGTAAGTCAGCACTGTACTAGGCAAAAGTATGTTCCAGGTTGAGAATTACCTATAATTAAAACTATGCAAAGAACCGGGGGTGGGGAGGGGGGAGGCTTAATCCCTTATAGAGAGTTTTTCCTTATTCCAATCTGATGGTTTTTCAGAGCTAGGAAAGCAGTCATTTTAATTTCTTTAGGTCATTTATATCTGTTAATGTTTATCTTGATTTAATGCTGAAACACTGTTCCTGTTTTGATTACCACATTGAATTTATGTAATTTGGGTTGCTTTCAAATCTCCCACAATGTTCCATGACAGTCCTTTTGAATCTAAAGTTGCCCCCCACCTAAAATTTGCAACCTGTAATCTTTTGCAGGGTCATACTGTATGTTTAATTGGCATATTGGAGTTTGAATTGGAAAATAGGCAGGCAAACCATGGCTAGGATTTTCCGTGATTTCCTGCTTGAGAAAAGGATTTCTTGCTTGAGAGGACCTCCAAGGTCCCTTCCAACTCTGTTATTCTGATTTTGTATTTTTTTCTCTTTGCTAAGTAGCAGTTTTGTGATGTGGCTGCTTTGAAGATTACAGAGAAAAGAGGATATTAAGCCCTTTTGTAAGATAACGTAATTCGTAAGATAGCTGACAGGGAAGAAGAGAAATTACAACCAGATTCAGTATAGAGCTGGAAGGGACCTTGGAGGTCTTCTAGTCCAGCCCCCTGCTCAAACAGGAGATCCTATACCATTTCAGGCAAGTGACTGTCCAGTCTCTTCTTAAAAACCTCCAGTGATGAAGTATGTCTGAAGGCAAGCTGCTCCACAGATTAATTGTCCTTGCTGCTAGGAAGTTTCTCCTTAATTCCAGGTTGCTCCTCTCCCTGATTAGTTGCCATCCATTGTTTCTTGTCCTGCCCTCTGGTGCTTTGGAAAATAAATTGATCCCCTCCTCTTTGTGGCAGTCTCTCAAATACTGGAATGCTGCTATTATGTCCCCCTAGTTCAGTGGTGGCAAACCTATGGTAGCCTTTGGTTTTTCCTGCACAGGTGTAAAACCTTGCTTTTCTCCACATTAAATTTCATATTAATGTTTAAATTTAATGTTAATGATTGCAATTAAGTACACTGAAAGAAAGGACTATCCAACATCTTCCAAAGCATCACTTTCATAATCTTCAAGCAACTCTTCCAAATCAGTGCTAGTTGAATTTTGAATTGAATTGAATTTTGTGTTAATTGTCCTGAAAGAGTTCTTTGAATCTCCAGTTTAGAATTATCTTGCATTATAAATATCGATTTCATATTCCTTCTGCACGCTATCTAACTTTTTAATCACCATGCAACTATGCACTCAACATCTTTATGATTTCCATTTGGAATTAACAAAGAGACAATGCTATTAAGTTTCACTTAATATTGTATTTCTAACGCAAGGCATGCTTTTGGTGCTCCAAGAATACCAGCTGCATCAGTGCTTGGGTACCAGAAACAAGGAAAATTGTGGCTGTTCAGGAACTTCTGCAAGCAAAAGTTGTCCTTTTCTCCTCCACTTCCCTCAGCTTCTTTAGAAATGCATTTTTGTGGGAGTATGACCTGGCCTTCATTTTCTTGATTGTTATTGTTGGGGCAAGGCTGATTCCTCATCATATCCCTTGTCTCACAGCTACATTTTGCCAATAATTAAGGAAAAATGACATGAAAGAAAGATGAGTAATGGTATGGTTGAAGTTATGGAGGTTTGGATTCTTTCGTTCCCTATTTTTATAATCAGTTTGTCATCATTTTGAGTAATGAACTTAGGGAAGTCAGGACTTTGACACTTTGTTCAGGTTCAAGAAATCCTTTATTGAGTACATCATATCGGCACTTAGAAAGGTGAAGCTAGCTCTAAATTATTCTCAAGCTTAGGGATAGTTAAAAGAATAAGACCTCCCCACCAGGGATGGGCTTCAAAAATTTTAGCAACCAGTTTTCTGCCTTGTTGATGAGTGGGCATGGCTTAGTCAGCCTCCTGCACCATGGTGGAGGGGGGGCATTTTCACCCTCCCCGGGCTCTGGAGGCTTTCCTTGAACCTCCAGGAGGGCAAAAACGGCCTCCCCGGGCTCTGGAGGCCCTCTGGAGGCCGGAAATGGGTCCATTTCTGGCCTTCCAGAGCCCCCGTGCGGGCCCTATACTTATCTGGGATCCAAAATGGACCACGTGGGGACTCCTGGGAGGAGTGGGGTGGGGTGGGGTGGGTGGGGCCAGCCAAGGGTGGGATTTACCAGTTTGCCAAATCACCTATAAAATTAGCTACCAGTTAGCAGCCAGTTTGCCCTAACCGGGGCAAACCTGTAGCAGCCCACCCCTGCTCCCCACCTCCCTTTGTCTCTCAGGTCACATGGGCCAATCAGTCCAGATGTAGGTTCCCACTCAACTTCAACAGGTGTCTATTGATTTGGTTCTCATGCCAGTTGGTAGATGTTATGGCTGCTGGCTGAGGCACCACATTCCTGACTCCCCCCCCCAT
>JANHFL010005688.1:9220-45714 GCA_032468155.1 Oxyrhabdium leporinum | reverse complement strand
TGTCCATGCTCTCTTGGTTCATTATTTTTGCCTTTTTCACACGTGGCTGAAGAAGGGCAATCTCCCCCCCCCCCGCCCCATTGTTCTTTTTTGCTTCTTGGAAAAGGAGGAGAATAAGGGATGATGGGTGACCTGGCTAAGCAGCAAATTGTTCCTTGAATTAGTTCAGTTGCAAAGGTGGTGAATTGAGAAGAGAATGTTTGTTACATTAATTAATTATAACTAGAATACAATGTAATGTGCTTCTCAGGGAAAAAAAAGGTGTTTCTATTGTGGTGGGATTGGAGTTTGGACTGAATAATACTGATGAAATGTAACATGCAGAAAGTTGAGGAGTTTTTTTACTTAATTTTTTTTTTATATTCGCCATCCGCTTTTAGTTTTGATTTCATACCTTCAGTTTCTCCTTCTTCTGAAGAGATGAGAATAGTTCCCTTTCCATCTTCTATTTGGACGTCGGGCGCTACCATATTAAATTTCTCTTTAACTATCTGTTAGATAAAAATATACTTTCAGATGCTAAGATTCTTTCTCCCTTTCTCTCTAAATTAAAAACAAGAATGTTAAAAATCAGTCTTGGGGCAGGGATTCTGGGGAGGAGCATTCTGTCAATGCTGTTCAAGCAGGAATTGAATGGAAAAAGTGCAGCTGGTTTACCTTGTCTTGTAGTGTTAGAACAGTGACTTTGTGGACGTTAAGTTTCACTGTCACTTCTGGTTTACTCGCACAAACATAGCAGTTAGGATTGGGGGGGTCCAGAGCACACGGAACAAGCAACTTCTTTTTGGGGTTAGGTTGTTTATTCAGGAAAATCTTAGAGGAGAAGAGAAAAGAAATCATGTATTCAGGAGGGCCAAGAAGAAAAGAAAATAACTCAGCTGTTACCGCACTTACCGCTCTGCACTGCTCAATTTTTCCCGAGAGAATTTTTAGGCCCTCCAGCACTATCAGACCAGCTATTATGGCGTTGGTAGTAGCTATAGCAGGGATAATGTTTCCTGCCATTGCTGAAAAGGAAGCAAAATATTAGGATGCTTTTCCTGTTGTGGAAACGGCACAGCAAGTATTTTTAAAAGCTCGGGGAAACCAGAACTTACATTTTATATCAAATTTGCTCTTCGTGTTCATGCTAAAGATATGCATCCTGAGGTTCGCAGCAGAAGTGACAAAATCCATTGCAGAAGGCTCATCCTGTAATCAAGATTTCTATCTTCAGTTAACGAAATATCTATAGCCCCATCATGAAATATAAAGTAACTATATGGGTCCCTTTCCCCCAGTTTCATATATTTTCAAAACCTTTCTCACACATATCCAGTAAAGAACATTTCAATCCATTTATCGGCCTTCAAGTCAGTCTTGGACTCTACCTCATTCGTTTCATCTTAACTAGCGCCTTCTGGCGCTGTTCAACAGTATGCAATGCTACTTCTTAGGATGGTTTACTCCTCTGCATTCAACAGACTCTCAAACATTTGCTGAACTAACCTTATCCCATACAAGCTCAGCTCCATCACCTTTTTCTGCCAGTTGAACTCTCAGGGTCTCTATGCTCTCAGCGAACAAATGTGCATTGCTCTTTACATCTAAAACCTGCTGGTCCTTGAGGCCCAAAGGAGACTCATTCTGCTGATTAGATGCGCTGTTGTCTTCAGATGGAAAAAGAGCAAAGAAAAACTGAGCAAACTGGTCTCTAAAACATTCTAAACTGAATGCAACGTCACATCAAATATATTGTTTGTACATTAAGAGAATGAGATTTCCATTCACTCTGCAACTATTGCAAACACAAATGTACGTCTGAAGCAATTAAACAGCAGCACAAACACTTTCCAGACTTTCCGTGATGTGTTACTCACCTTCTGTTGGAAATGAGCTGCTACTTCAACAGAGAGAAAGTTTAGCAGGCAGACACAATAGTCACCCAAACAGTATCACCCAAACATTGGGCTTGTCTTGGAAGCAGTCTGGACTTTGGTTTCCGCTTCCCCTACAAAAGGGATCTGCTTCTGCCTTGACTAGTTTGGCCTAGTGGTGAATGCACCAGGCTAGAAAGCAGAAGACTGCGAGTTCAAGTCCCACCTTGGCCATGAAAGCCAGCTGGGTAACTTTGGGCCGCTCATTCTCTCTCAATCCGACTCGCCCCATAGGATTGCCGTGGTGGTGGTGGTGAAAATAGGTGGAGAAAAGTGTATGGGGTATGTTTGCTGCCTTGAATTACTTGTAAAAATAATAAAGGTGGGATACAAGTAAATGCTTAAATTCCTGATGAGGGGAAGAGGTAGTGGCGGTCCAGATCAGAGCATCTGAATTGGGGAAAGAATCCTGGAAAGGCCAAGGACCTTTGGGCAGGTGCTGGGTGGCAGACTGGTGGAAGGTTGAGCTGAAGCAACAGCAGTTCTTTGCCACAGCCTGGTTCCTGCTGTGATCCAGACTTCTTGGCCGAGAGAGGAAAACGGACCCTCAAACAGTTGAAGGAAAAACAGTTCCAATGCCGAGAAGGCAACCAAAAGAGATCTTCTTCACAACTGCCTGATTTGGAAACCCCCTCCTCTGAAAAGTTCGTTAACTTGAGGCTTCACTGCATTTAATATTTTATACATAACATCTATAACACGAACATCCTCAACGTTTTCACACCTGCACTTGTGAAATGCAATAAACTTGAGGCGGTCCTTCCATCAATGGCTTTTGATAACTTTGGGGAAAGACCGTTGAGGTGGTCAGTCTGCAGCTGATGAGAACCCTGGAGGAAATGAATCATCTAGATCTGTTCCACTCGTTTCAGGCTGGGATTTAGTATTTGGTCAGCTTTGGTCACACTTCAATGGTAGACGACCTGGGGTGAAATCAGGATGCAGGTGGTAGATTTACCCTTGTGCTTTTTGATTTCTCAGTGGCTTCTGAAACCATCAATCGTGCTATTGAGGAAGCTTGCAAGCTTAGTGAAGCGTACAAACCAGCGTCTGCATTTCCTGCATCGGATGAGGAGACCACATCTTCCTCCTCCTGTCCTGGCCACTTTTTACAGAGGCACAATTGAGAACATTTTAACAAACTGCATCCCTGTTTGGTTTGGGGGCAGCAGTGCCTCAGATAGAAAGTCCATACAGAGAGTGGCAAGGACAGCAGAGATTATAGGAAGCTCGCTTCCTGTCATTGTTAGAGACCCCCTACACCCACTACAGGGTGTTTTTGTTGCTCCCCTCTGGGAGGAGGTTTTGAGATTCCTTTTTTCCACCATGTATATGTATACATTCGAACTAGGCTGTGATGTTTCTGTGTCATATATGTGTATGTGGGTATATGCATAATGATTATCTTTTGAGAGCTGAATGCAACAAAATTTCATTTTAATATATGCTATTCTGTTCTATTTTATTCCTATTCTTATTTTTATGAGCCAGCTCCACGGGTTAGGGCCTGGAAACGCTGTTTATAGTAGTTCTCATTTTCTCTGGGGCTGGTTCCAGTCAGTTAGTTGAGGGGATAAGATCACTCCCTAGGCCCCCACTTTGCCCATGGCAAATTAAACAGTGCTGTTGATGATCTGTCTCGATATCTGGAGGCTGTATAATTTTGGGTGGGGAACAAAAAGGCTTCAGCTCAACCCTGACAAAACCAAGATATTTTGTTTTGGGGCCCGTCAGTTGTAGGCCTAAGCCATCATTGGTGCACTAGTGTAGCCAGAGTGGTACTACCCCAAACAGACCCAGTGTCCCATCTGGGGGTCCTTTTGGCCTCATGACTCCGGCTTGAGGAGCAAGTGTTGTTAGGCAGGCTTTTGTGCAACTGCACGAGCAGCAGTTCTTCTTTCTGTCCTTCAAGGCCATTCTCTATGCCCTCTACGATATCGTTCCCTTTGATCACTGGACAACAATAGCAGTTTGAAAAACAGAGCATTTAACATTAATACTTAAAATATTTCATCCCATGTCATTATGAAATACACTAAAAGAGATGTACATCCGGTGGCTCGACCCCGAGTCATTCACGCCATGATTACCTCCCAAATGGACTACTCTAATGCGTTCCACATGGGGCTGCTCTTGAAGAGCACCCAGAAGCTGCAGCTGGTGCAAAAGGCAAGGGCTTAGGCAGTTATGTATAACCCTAGAACCGTACATATCATCCCTCTGCTTCACAAGCTGCCTCGGTTGCTTGCCTTCTTCCAAGTTCAATTCAAGGTGCTGGTTATGACCTGTAAAGGCCTACGCAACATGAGTCCAGGTTATTTGAGGGACTGCCATTTCCTACCTCAAGCCCAGCAGAAGGGCACTGTGGTGGATCGTGTTTTGGAAGCACAGAAGTTTTGGAAGATACTTTCCTACATTTTATTTTCATTTATAGTTTTTTTACCAGATTAGTTGTATTTCGATGGTTTTGTTTTCAGTTGTTTTGATGGTTGTGGTTTTTGTGAAATTGTGTGTGCTGGCCAGTCGCATATGTGAGATGGGTGGCTGTGTACATTAAATAAATAAGGTAGAATGACTGTATTTTCTTTTTTGATGTTTTTTATTTGTTACCACTCAAAGTCCTGGGGGGGTTGGATGGTATAAAAATCTAAAGAGCAACTTGTCAAATTTAAATTGGCACGATCATATCCTTCAAACGAATATTCTGGGATCAGCACTAAATAAATGATGGGAATACACTGATCAGTTCTGCTGGAGGCCAGTACTGAAATACTGTTTGGCTGATTCAATTATTTTCAACTCTTAATCTAAAAACGCTTACCTTGATTTTGTATTTCATTCCAGTCCAGAGGAATAGGTGGCTTCCTTTTTCTCCAGAGCTTATCCATCGTTAACAGATACCCGATATCATCTTTGAAAAGCTAGAAAACCAGATTTGGAAAGGAAGCTTAATATTAAGTGATGCTCTTGTCTTCTAGAAATATTAAGAGTTCTCTGGTTAGGGCTGATTGGGAATATCAGCAACAGAGCTCTTTCAAAGATATACGCTGAATCTTGACATTTGCTGATAATAGTAAATTTCTGAAATATCTGAAATTGCTGAGTGCAATTTTGATAGAGAGCACAAAATCAGTAAACATGCTGTATTCTATTTGTGAACTTTGTGAAGGTTTAATATAAACTGAAGTAGCCTAATGGCCCATAAAAAAATATAATAAAGGCCATGTCAATCCCCACCTTACTTATCCCATCGCACTCCTCAGGTATAGAGTATGGCCCCCAGACCAAAAATGGTGGCCCTCAACAAACATTTGTCCGCATAATCCCTTCTCGCTATTTTAGCAGCTTTCCCTTCTCAAATGTATAGCCTGTCGCTATGAAAATCTGCTCTAAAACTCTCTAAAACAACATGGAGAGTTTGAACGCAGCTGGGGACCTTTGGAGCAGTGCAGGAGGAAGAGAAAGGCGAGGGAGCAAGGCAAGTACAGCTTCACGTGTGTGCGCCCACAAACAGAGCTTCAGGCGAGGGTGCACCTGCCACTTGTACTGCCTGATTCCAAACAGGCCACAGACCTCTACCGGGTTGGGGTTCGGGACCCCTGGTTTACAGTATGGAAACAGCTTCCTTTCTCTCAAACGTCCCTGATCAAAACAGCTTAAATGTAACTGATCAAAACTGGCAATGCCCCCATAGCAAAGATGCTGGGCTATACAGATTCACCAGGTATAGAGGACAGGGGATGTACCCTTGTTTTCACCTTTCAGAAGAATACATGGCTAATTAATATACTGAAGTGCTTTACAATTTTAAATTTTAAAAACATGTACAACTTTTTAAAATTAAAAACCGCTGGCTACTGTGATACCGTGTTTCATTTCATGTCATCATCCTACTATGCAAATAGGCCTATGGAAATAAGTCAGTTATATTTACTTCGCTGTTCTGTTTTTCTTCAGCTTGTGCAGCTATCAACACGGAGCCTGCCCTACCTTAGTGAAAAGCTTAACTGCGTCGTAGCCTGTGGATTTAGCCCATTCCTTTGTTGAAACCCGCTTGATGTCCCCGTCCTCATTTGAGGCTCTTGCTCTAGCCTCCGCTTCTGCTGGCTCCCCTGTCAACAATGGAACATTTCACATTCATTACCAAGATTTTTGCCCAAGACCTTTTACTTTGCAAAGAGCAGGTACGTCTTAAGGAAGGTGATGGTGGATATCATTCAGATTACCAACAGTTTGGCTGAGCATATGAGATATTTTCAAGACATGTACATTCTGCATTTCCTGCGTCGGATTAGGAGAGCACATCTTTCTCCTTCCGCCCTGGCCACTTTCTACAGAGGCATGATTGAGAGCATTTTAACAAACTGCATCCCTGTTTGGTTTGGGGGCAGCAGTGCCTCAGATCGAAAGTCCCTACAGAGTGTGGTAAGGACAGCGGAGATTATAGGAAGCTCGCTTCCTGTTACTCAGGATGCTGCTTATAAGCACTGTGTGCTTAGAGCTCAAAGCATTGTTAGAGATCCCACACACCCACTTCAGGGTCTGTTTCTGTTGCTCCCCTCCGGGAGGAGGTTTTGAAGTACTTCTAGCAGGACTACCACATTCCGGAACAGCTTTGTTCCCTAGGCCCTCCGCCTGGTAAACTCACAAGATTCGTTTTTCTCACCGTGTACATACATCCGAACTAGACTGTGTCATATAACAACGTATGTGGGTGTATGCATGATTTTGTATTTTATTTATCTTGTCGTGTTTATATAGTGTATAGTGGAGGTATGCACTACATTTTGAGAGCTGTATGCAACAAAATTTCCTTTTAATGTATGCCGATTAGTGTACATTCAAAGTGACAATAAAGTTATTCCAAGTCTAAGTCTTTTTAATCCAAACTCTTTTAAGGAAAGGGCTAAGCCTTGGATGGTCCTGATAGCGACAGTTTTGTTGGCTGTTTGGGAGAAAAACCTGGCGAGAAGCAGTGAAGGGTTCTGGGCCTCCAACAAGCAAAGGGCCCATTTACTCAAGAACAAAGAAGAAGCTCATACTTACAAGAAGCTTCAGGATCAGCTCTATCAGGAGACACCTCTTGATCAGCATCTTCTTCTCCAAACAGTTGACTGTGGGTTCAAACACACAAGATACACAATTTCACGGTGAGCAAAGGATGTGAATATGCACACTCCAATGATCTGTTTCATCCAGGTTTCTTCTATAAGATGGGATCATCCACACAATAGTCCTAGCAGATAAATCTATATAAACCAGGTAAGGAACCCCAGCCCAAGGAGTTACGAGCAGAGAGCAGAACTCCTCTGAACTTTGCAACAGGAGAATGGCATTTTTCTCTTCAAAGAGAGGCAGCTTACTTGAATAAATACTTTGCCCACACAATGCAGTGGATGGGTTCAGAAGGAGTGTTCCGAATGGTGCAGCCTGGAAACGTTTTCTGGGTCGGTTTAGGATGACACTCATAACACTCTGTCACTCCCTATTGAAGAAAAATTAGAAAAAAAATACTGCAGAGTGAGTATTGATAAATTTTGAGGATTATAATGCTGTCGCATCAGAGACCAGAAAGACAATAATGTCTTACCTTTTTGATAACGGTGACTTGCCCAAGATAGCCTGCGGTTCCACTTTCTATAAGAGGGATATCAGCAGCCAAACACATCCTGTTCACGTGGTTACGGGCAGCTGGGCAAAGAATTGACTGTTACTGACTTCCAAGAGCCAAAAGAGTTAGGTTCAATACTGCCACATTTCTCCCGAAAGTACAGTGATGTCAGTCCTACAAGGTAGACCTGACTAAAATAGCTGTCTTCCAATATTTGAGGGGCTTCACAGAGAAGAGGTGGTCAGCCTATTCTCCAAAGCACTTGAAGGCAGGACAAGATGTGTGGAAGATTATCAAAAGAAGAGATCCAACCTAGAATTAAGGACAAATTTCCTGCCAGTGAGACCAATTAATCAATGAAACAGCTCGCCTCCAGAAATTGTAAGTGCTCCATCACTGGAGGTTTTCAAAAAGACTGGACAGCCATTTGTCCGGAATGGTGTAGGGTCTCCTGCTCAAGCAGGGGGTTGGACTAGAAGACTTCCAAGGTCCCTTCCAACTTCGTTATTCTAAGTTTTTTCTAAGAAACCTATGCCATTGCTGAGGGTTGGTGGTGCCTATGGAAGGGGTGGCGTGATGAACTACAGCTAATGCAGCAGTTTCTAGAAAGGAGGGAGCAAATTTCAAGAAAGGGGGCCTGGCAAGAAGCCACAAAATCCAGAGCTGGATAGGAGACAAGAGGAAGAGATTTAGGATAGCCACTCCCCAGAATCTCCCAGGATAGATTCCTTAGAGAGTAACACGTTTAGTCTGATAATATTCAGTCTATCTGATGGAGGCAAATAATAAACTGACTTTTGACTGATTGTTGTATGCCATTTTGGGGGCAGAGGTTGACAGCCACATGGATTGGGACTGCTTTTTTTGTAAGAATCTTACAGCTCTGAATGTGCTTCTCTTCTCCCTCACTTTACCTTTGTGCGAATTAGCAAGAGCCTTTCCACTTATATACACTGCTTCACAGCCCTCTCTAAGAGGTTGACAGAATCAGCCTCTTGCCCCCACAACAATCTGGGTCCTCATTTGACCCGCTTCGGAAGGACGGAAGGCTGAGTCAACCCTGAGCCTGGCGAAAATCAAACTGCCGGCTGTTGGCAGAGTTTGCCTGCAATAATGCATTCTAACCACTGTGCCACCATGGGAGGGAGGGAGGGAGGGAGGAAAGAAGCCTATTCCCCCAACGATCTGGGTCCCCATTTTACCCACCTCGGGAGGATGGAAGGGTGAGCCAACCTTGAGCCTGGCGAAAATCAAACTGCCGGCTGTTGGCATGAGTTTGCTTGCAAAAATGCATTCTAACCACTGTGCCACCATGGGAGGGAGGGAGGAAAGAAGCCTATTCCCCCCAACGATCTGGGTCCCCATTTTACCCACCTCGGGAGGATGGAAGGGTGAGCCAACCTTGAGCCTGGCGAGAATCGAACTGCTGGCAGTCGGCAGAAGTAGCCTGCAGTACTGCATTCTGACTACTGCGCCACCACCATGGCTCTTTAGGGAGGGGCTTGTCTGATACGTTTTCTCAAATTGATTTCTGACTACTGCATGAGCCAGTTCTTCTTTCTGTCCTTCCCCGCCATTCCCTATGCCCTCTACAAGAGGATATTGTTTACTTTGATCACTGGGCAACAATTAAATTAGCAGTTTCCATTCAGAGCATTTAACATGAATTCTTAATGATTACTCCCATGTCTATTTTATGCATCCCATGTTATTATGAAATATTTTGAAAGAGATATAGAGCATAGTTGAGGTTACAAATGTGTTTGTCTGTGGGACCCGTTTAAAAATGTAAGATGCAAAGAGATATCTCACCTCTGTTATCTAAGGCATTCATTACTAGGGTGAACTGACGAAAAAATTCCACGTTATAATCAGGGCTGCAGAAAGAGCACACACGTTTTAATTAAATGTGTCAAATGAAATCTATGTGAATACAATCTTTTCCAAACATCAAATCACTAAGCTTGTAATTCCACTGGTTACCCAGTCTGTTACAGAAACTATATGAATTAGCAGGTTAATTCAAAAATACTTTATTTCAGTTAATATATCAGTTTGAAGAAAAATAAAATGGGCTGTTTTATTTCAGGCTGGAAAGCTAACTGATAGAAGATCACTGCTCTTTCCACAACCTATTTCTTTAAGCAAAAGCTAGTTAGGATCCAAACAAAAACATTTTATTTTCTGAATAAAATTGACTGTGATATATCTAGACAGATAGTGAAATCTATCTTTGTTTGGAATATGTACAGCTAATGATGAGGTAATGCTTTCAGATGTTTCAGTAGCTATCAGGTATTCTAGGTTACCAAATCAGAATTAAGTAGAAAAAAAAATTCACATGGTCTTATATATTACAATGCTACAAGTTATGGAAGAAACCCAGTTGCATGTGACAAACAGAAATTATTTCCGATAAACAGACGTTTAAATTAAAAACTCTAAAAATCTTAAGAACAAGAATCAGGCGTACTTCATAATGCTGTCATGATAAGCAATAATATTAGCTTGTGGGTGAAATTGTAGCACACTTTCCTTGGCAACCTGCAAGAGAACAAGAAAGCATACTCAAGAACCAATTAAATCTAAATTTTATACAATGAGTCAAAACGACCTTATGGATTTTTAATAATTTTACAAGGCAAATGGGCAGACACAAACCAAATTGAGATGAAAAGCAAAAGGTTGCTGTATATATACCCTTTTGTTGTTTAGCGATGGCAGTCCTTTCCAGTGTCTTGGTCATTAAGCAAAATAGTTGCTACATAAACACATGTGTGAGAAAGGAAGAGGGAAAGAGAGACACTGCAAAGATGGCTGACAAAGTGATAGAACAACAACTTTATCACCCAAAAAGCAGAGGAAGGAACTAGTGGGTCAGCCATATTGGACTACATTCTTACTAACAGATCTGAAATAATTGAAGCGCCCGCTGCTTGTGCAAATGGAGATGCGCCTGCACCTTTGCCCAGCCCAGTTCCGAACCGGCCGCATCCCAATACCGGGCCACGGTTCGGGGGGACCTCTGCTCTAAATCCTAAACAACTTATGATTTTACTTAGTGCCCAGATCTGGATGGCTTTGGAGATGTAATTTTTTTGTCTGCTTTTTAAACGTATTTTTGTTATTTCTTGTTTAATTGCTTTTAACACAATGTTAGACACTCAAGGCTGCAATATGTGAGTTAGAAAGCCACAAAATTTAATAAAATAAATGTTGTCCAATGAAAAATGGAAAGGAACAAATGAAAATGACGAGAGAGAGAGAGAGAGAGAGAGAGAATATAAATGGTGAATAATTTGAATTAGCTGAAAAATATAAGAAACTGCATATACTTAGGATTCCTCTTACTTGAGCTTTTGATCTCCCAACATGCTTCTTTTGAAACAAGAACTGCCTATTGAGATTACTGACATCGATTGTATCCAGATCAATCTAGAAATATAGTAATCATAGTTAGCAGATTTATTCAGATGAATTAATTTTATGCATATCAGAGATCGAGCTATTGCTTTTTGAATGAAGAAGGACCCAGAGAGATAGACCACCCCTTTGCTTTCACCTCTAAAAATGCAGCTAGATACTATTTCAGGTTAAATGCTGAACACCAATCTGGATTTGGGTCATTGTGGAATACAAATTAAAATAAGAAATAGTATTTCTCAATCAATTCTCAATATTTTCAACTGCCTGCTTCAATTAGCAGTCCAAGGTCAGAAAAGAGTATATATCACACAATATTGTCTGTTACATGCATAACAGTCTTGTAGATCCATGAGTGTCAAATGGGTCTCTCCTTTGTATGCTCAAGGCTTCACATAGGTGCCTTGATAATCCCATAATTATTGGAATGCAAACAGAATGAACTGGGTCCAGGTTTAGTCATACTTAAAGTAGAATAACTGAAATCAGTGAAACTTGAGTTGATCAAGGCATCAGTGGATTTGCTCCCAGTATAAGCCTACTGCATATTAAAAACATAGATGCTTCTACTTTCTAGCTTTTACTTTGCAATAATCAACAAATAATAACTTATTTTCATTTGCATTATAAAATAAAATCAGTTCTGTTGCCTATTCTACTATTATGTTCTGGTGAACTCAAATTATAGAATGAGATTAATCAATAAAAGACAGCTAAATTAAGCCTTATCAGCAGAAAAAAATGTTACCTGTACCCATCCCATCCCATACAGGTGCAAAAATACACTTAGCTAGAAAGCTAGAAAGCTCTACAAGGATATAGCAGCTTAGTTTATGGATGTCTGAAAATATGATATGAAATCCTCCACAATTTTTGTATTTTCGTTATATCAGTTTGAAATTTTAAGCATTTTATATTTCCTGCATACCCCAAGCCCTTCCGTGAAAACATTAATTCACAATTCTTTTACAATTACCGTAGGCGCTATCAGACACAAAGCAGTCATTGTACACAAACACCGAAAGAGACAATTCCCAATCTTAAGGAGTTTTGCAAAAAACAAAACATCTGATCCTTCCTTCAACTTCGCAGGGAATATATTTTAAAGAGTTGCATTCGCAGCAAAAAAAGAAAAGAAAAGCTGAGATATGAATTGACAATCTTGCAGCAAACTGTAAGTATAAAGACCCATTAAATGCATTCACACGGCATATTAAGTTTCTCTTTTTGCGTTCATGTTAATTGCAACGTACAAATCCAGGGAAACGGCTTAATTTATAACGAAGTTAGCTTTCATGCGCAAACTTCCGTAAGATTTCATAAGTTCCCAATGAATAAACACAGGAAGGCTTCAGATAGCAACAGCAACACTGAACTCAAAATACAAATCGCGCGGCTACCAGATCTGCCGCAGGGGAGGCCGCTTCCCTCCGGACGCCGGTTGCAGCTTCCCACCCTCCAGCGCGCCTGCCCGGTTGCTCCGCGAGGCCCCGTTGGGCTAACCGGGGCCGCTTTCCCGGGGACCGTCGGCCCCCCCCGTCTCCTCCCGTCCGGAGAGCCCGCCGGGAGGACTGCGCAGCCGCGGCCGGGTGCCCGGCGGAGAGAGGTTCCCTTCGCGCGCCGCCATCAAGCCCCGCCCCTCCCGTGGGGGGGGGAGGCCCGCGAGCGGCCCGAAGGCGCCAAGCCGCGCGAGCGCCTGCCCGCCCCCCCGCCCGCGCGCCTCCCAGGCCTCACCACGTCGATGCGGGCGAAGCCGGTGAGCACCAGGTCCTTGAGGAGCTCGCAGCCGATGCCGCCGGCGCCCACCACCAGCACCCGCGCGGAAGCCACGGCCTGGGCCAGCTCCCCCTGCAGGGCCAGGGCCGCCGCCATCCCAGCACTGAAGAAGCGGGCGGGAAAAAGAGACGGCGAGGGACTCCAGCCAGGCACCGCGCATGCGCCGCTCCTCAGGCCGCCTCCGGCGACCGTCACCACCGAGCGGGAAGCGCGCTCCCAGAGCGGCCGCTGCCCTCGCTGCGCGGCTGCCCCTAGTGGCCGGCAGGCGGCGGCGCGGATTCCCCCTGCGGAGCCGCGCCTCCCTCGCCCGTCCTTCGGCGCCTCTGCGGCCCGGCTGCCGGCGAAGGACGGGCCCCGCGGAGCGGAGGGGTGGCGCCCGGCTGGAGCGTTGCATGCCAACCGGTCGGAAGGCTCGGCTGCAGGAGGCTGAGCCCGACCGGCCTCTTCTCTTCCCCGGCAGGCGGCAAGCCGGAGTCGGCTCTGGGCAGCCGCATCGCAAGGCTTTCTCCAGCCGCCGCCGCCGATTCCTTTGCGGCAGCCGCTCTCGGCCGAGGAGCCACCGGGCGCCCACCCGCCGCAGCCAGCGAGGCTGGGGATGCTGAGCGGGGGGGGGGGGGAGCTCCCGATGCGGCTGACTCTTCCGCCGGTTGGGGAGGGGGTGCAAAGCGGCGTGCTCCCCCTCCCCCCGGGAAAGATAGGCGATCCAGCCAGCAACCGCTGGGCGGGCAGGAGTAGCCGGCGCTGCAAAGCTTGGGGAAGCAGAGGCGCTTTTCCCCCCAGTGCAAATTTTGTTGTTGGCGAAGGGAGCGCAATTTCTGGGGACTTCTCCTCCGGCCATGATAGCACGGAAGCTTTTATCAACGCTTATTATATCCACTGCCTCGATCTGAACGCGCTCTAGGCAGTTGAGTTAGTTAACGAGGGATATGCATCGCCTGCCAAAACGACCGGACACACAGACAGGTTTTTCCCCTCCTGCCCTTACTCCGTTGAACACCTAATTACCGCAGCAGTGTTTTATGTCTAGGATATTTACCCATTTAGTGTGGCTGTATTAGTAATTATCCTTCTCATCTTCCTTCTGCCCCTGTTCGGGTTTCTGTGGTGGGAATTTGGGAGCGGGGAACAGTTGATTTGGAGCAGCAGAAGAGCAGAGCAGTTGGGAATCCAGTTTGAGCTCCCCGAGCGTGGAATTTCACCAGCCTCAACACCTCTTTGGGTCTTTCCCAAAATTTCTCAACGATGCCGGATTGGTTCAAGAAGGACCGACCGTTCATGGAAGGAAGGATGGGGAACCAGGGGAATAGTTCTGTAAGGTTGCGCAGGAACTTTAGATTCCACCTAAATTTACTGCAAAATTAGTAAAAGCACTCTTAGCTTCAACCAGATGGAGTCGAGAGTTTTTCTACCCTAAAGGGATCAGACCGGGCAGGTCTGACGCCCAGAAGGGAGTAACACCATGTAACTGCAGCCTCCCTACAACGTGGAAAGTTCTGTCAGGCAAGTAACCGGCACGGTGTATAAAAACATTGGCAGTTCACTTCCTTCTATCCAGAACATGGCACATCAGCAGTGCTTGAGCAGAGCCTGTGGGGTTGTCTGGGACCCTACACCTCCTCTTCACCACTTACTTTCCTTGTTACGTTCTGGAAGGAGGTTTCATGGAAGGAGAACATCTGAGAGATTTCGTTTTTAATGTGGGCCAGTGCACTCCCAGTAAAAAAATAAAATAAAATGAAATAAAGTCATCTATCTTATCTGGATGGGGGAATCCCACAAAAAGCGAGGAGAATTAAGAAAGTGAAGGTTCTGAGGGTCTTCCAGACCAGCAGGCACGCCGGCCAACCAACCAGACATTGTGACAGTGGACAACAAGCAAAAGGCAGCAGTGGTGGTGAGGAACTCGAGAAATACCAGGACCCGGAAGAGGAACCGGAGAGGATGTGGAAAGTCAAGGCCAAAGTGGCCCCGGGGCTGTGACTCCTAAGCTGGGGGTGGCTCGAACAGATCCCAAAAATAAAATTATCTGTCCAGATGCTGAGGAGAACTGCCTCTGGGGAAAACCCATGCCAAACCATAAGGGTGAGAGTGGAATTACACCCATCCCCACCCCTACTTAAAAGTAAGAGTCAAAAATACATGACATGAAACCATTACAACAGTAACAGTCTTTACTAATCCAATTTTATACCATGTTGCAATCCTGTGACTCTTGGTAGCTCACAAGATAGGAATATACAGTAATATATGATATATGATATGATACATATGATCATTAAAACCCAGGCCCAACATAGGAGATCAGGTCTCAAAAGCCTGCTGGAAAAGCTTTTTCTGAGAGGGAGGGAAGAATGAACCTTTTCACGCCATTCCAGAAGGGCAGCTCCGACACCAAAAAGGAAGTGCCTCCAGGACCACATCCGTGACCTCCAGGAAATTGGGAACAAACAGCTGCTTCTCCCCGCATCAGGACGGTCAGCCCAGCCGCAGTGGGGAGATGTAGAAACCCAGCCCCCAACACAAAGGGCTTGACAGAGCTGTGCATGGGTGCGCATATGCGCAATATATGCTTCTGAGCCTGGACAAGGTTAGGCAGACAGGAACAGTGGAGGCCAACATTTCCCCTTTTGACAAATTACAGGGCTTCATATCTGATCCACTCTTCCTGTGCGCCTTCAGTTAGGCAAGGAATTAAATAGAATCTATTTAAATAATCGCTGGTCTGGATCTTCTTGAACAAAAATAAATTCTTCCAAGGGTGAAGACCAACCGGCTGTCCAACAACTCTTCTCACAGGTGTATACTACTGCAGTTCCAAATTCTACGGATGTATCTGCCAAAAAAGAAGAGCCTTTTCAAGGTTATTGCTCTCATCACAAATGCATGTAAAAAGATAATTTATGAAAGTGTTGTCCTTCTAACAAAGAGGAACAATCAAAACACAAGATTAAAATTCAACCCTCATCCCCACAATCATCCCCATAACAGTAGTCTCTCTCTCAAAAAATGCCCTAAATGCCGGGCTCACCCCCCCTCCCCCAACACCTGAGGGAAGAGACAAGTCTTAACAGCCTTCTGGAAAGCAAGAAGGGACTGAGCCCTCTGCATTTCAGGGGAGAGGGGTAGGCACGGTTACAGAAAATGCTCCCTTCCTAGGTCCTGTCAGATTACACTTAACAGAAGAGCCCTAGAGCAAGCCCACCTTATCCAATCTAGTGGGGTGGGTAGGTGCCATCAAGGAGAGCTGATTGATCCCTCAAATAAAAATGACACCCAACACCTGGAAAAAAACTGGAAGCTGGTGCAACTTGTGCCGCAATAGGAAGGGTAAGGGCAAAATCCAGGCTGCTCAGAATTGCATGTGCTGCTGCATTTTGGATCACTTGAAATTTCCAGCTGGTTTCATTTTGCAGTAGTTTCAATGAGAAGGGAGCACAATATGAGTCAGGATTCCCAGTCGAGCAATGGACACAACTGGAGCACAACATGAACTCATGCCAAGGCCCTGTGGGCATGGCTGTCATCTGCTCCTCAATGCAGCTATGAGTCCAAGAAGATCCCCAAATTGATCTATAGGAGTAATAGAACAGCCAAACCAGATTGACAAGGCATTTGCAAACAGAAGCAGTATATAGGCAGAAATCAGCAGAACAGCCATCCATTCTGAAGTAGAGCCTCCAGTTTTCTACCCAGCCTCTCTTCCCTACTTACACCACAGAAAGGAGGAAAACCCCCAACCAACCCCCCCAAAGAACTAATTGCAAGCCAAAATCTTAATTCAGGCTGCCTACCATTTTCTCTGGTCTTCAGCATGTTGACTAGGTTTGGCATCAGTTGGAATTCAAAGATTCTTTTACTTCTGCAGTTATCACAGGGTGGGACTCTTGTCTGGAAGTCTGCAGGTGGGTGGGTAATAAATAAAGGCTGGCCATTCCAGGAGTATCTAAGAGGCAAAAGGTCCCAAACTGATTATTACGCCTGCTTCCATTTCGGGAAAAAGCTCTCCCTGGACAGCTAAACAAAAAATACAGTAAGAATACTTATGCTAAGCAGTAACAACAGCGATAGCAATGCCACTTAGATTTATATACCGCTCGCTCCATAGTGTTTTACAGCACACTCTGAGTGCTTTACAAATGTCAGCGTATTTCCCCCAACAATATGAGTCCTCATTTTATCTACCTTGGAAAGATGGAAGGTTGAGTCAACCTTAAACCCAGTCAGGATTGAACTCCAGGCTGTGTTTAGACTTTGCCTGCAATACTGCATTCTAACCAAGGCCCTTCTGGATCTCCTCCAATCCCAAAATACCCATTCCTATCTTTTCACATACTTGGTTTAATAACACAGGTAGTCCTCAACTTAAAGCAGTTCATTTAGTGACCATTCAAAAGTCACTGAAAAGTAACTTAGGACTCTTTTTCACAGTTACAACTTTCGTAACCTCCCCGTAGTCACGTGATCAAAATTCAGCAATTGACTCGTATTTATGACGGTTGAAGTGTCCCATGATCATGTGATCCCCTTTTGCGACCTTCTGACAAGCCCAGTCAATGGGGAAGCCAGATTCACTTAACAACTGTAACTTAACAACTGCAGTGATTCATTTAACAGCGGTGGCAAAAAAAAAGGTCACAAAATGGGGCCAAACTCACTTAACAAATGTTTCACTTAGCAACATAAAAGTTTGGGTTCAGTTGTGGTCGTAAGTCGAGGACTGCCTGTATTCTACTGTCATTCTATTTCATGGCATATCACACAGCAAGCGTATAGTGTGTTATGGAACAATTACACATACTGTGCAGCATTACAGCACAGCTCTATGAACCAAAGGAGATCAACTGAGAACATTTTATCCCACAGAAACTGCCAGACTTCTGGCTTATATATTATTTGCAATCCCTGATCTTGGTTTATTGTTACAAGGGCTTTCAGCTACGCATACAGAAAAGAGTTTTCCTCGGACTGATTAAGCTTCGTTCACTTCATCGGAGCCCGTGTTTGGAATTCTTACTTATGATGGGGAACGGCCCTATGGCGCCTCCCAGATCAGCGGGGAACCTGCTCAGAAAGGACGGCACTGAAATTCAACGCAACATGCCAACAACTGGCAGCAACTGCTTTCGGTCATTAGCTTAATGTTTACAGCGGGCATACAGAACACTTGCCAGCTGAATGCCGCCATTTGCCTCAGATCCTCCCCTTCCACTGCTAAAACAAAGCCACGCGACCCTCTTCTCTACCTTCCAGGAACATCCTTACACGATCAGCAGCCCCACCGCCTTGGAGGAGAAACGTTTTGTTTTTAAGTGTCTAGAAGCTTCCCATGATTTACGATGCTCTCCTTCATGAAGGTGCCTTCCCTCCCTCTCGTACTGTCCCCATTTATCTGTATTTACTTCCTTTGTTCATGTTTATGTTCATACCTATACTTGTTATCTTGTACGTGTTTGACAAACGAATAAATAAAATAAATAAGACTGGAATGCTCCCAAAGGGGGGAGGGATTTGGGACATGGGGATCGCTTTCAGTATGTAATTTTCATGCAGATTTTCCTCAGAGTGCTTGTGCTGCACCCAGTTCCCTAGTAAAAGTACCTTTTCTCTAACATCGATGGGAGTCAAGGGTCATTCTTCCCTAGGAGCAAAGCTGAGGGCAGTCTGACGGCCAACGCCTGAAGGTCAATCAGCTGGGAAAGTCGAGTCCATTAGCCAAACAAAATGAACACAGTGGATTGGAGGAAATAAAGTGACTGTGGGAGGGTGGGGTGGGGGCATTTAATTATGCTATTTGTGTGGGAAATTAGCTTTACTACTTCTGTATCCATGTCAGCTCAATAAATTGTACTCTTGGAAAATGAGACTTTATTTGCTGAATGAACTGTGCGGGACAGTTGACAGTAGGGCTCCAAGATATTCTAAATTCCAGCTTATTTGCAAACACATTCTGTTTTTTTTAATACACAATGGGCCAAACCTACCTTAAGATCTGTTCCTGGCAGGAGGAAATTCTTTTCATGAATTTGTAGAATATCTGGTTTCTCTTTTCAGCTTCGCTCTTCTCATACTTCTCACCAGAACCATCAGGGGTGTGGGAGACACTGATATTACAGGAATCACAATATTGCTGCATTAGTAACCAGCTCGGAAGTGTTTTTTACTAGACGGGGAAAGGATGTGGTTAAAAGCCATGACAGCAGGGCTGAGGCACTGCCTGGTTTATCCCATCCGGAGGAAGATTTATCTGCACTCTTTTATGCTGTTCATTTTATGGCTGCTCCTAATCATTATGACATTTGTATTTTATTATCTGAACGCTTTGTACTTTTGTGAACTGCTTTGAAGTCTAGAATAGAAAACTATTTCCAAATAGCAAGTCTCTTGAATGTACTTTGTTCTAGGCTGCACATTCTCCATATCTGCAGACCTGCCCGTTGCTTGGCTACTCTTCCTAATCCAGAGAAAACTTTCAGATTCACCTTGGCTCAAGTCTCACCTTGCTGACATCAAATGTTCCAAATCCACATCCTCCCTCTGCTGATACTCCTTTAGAAGCCTTTGAGCATCATCCAGGTGGTCATCCCAAGAGAGGTAATCTTCTTCATCCACTACACTGAGGTAGTAGGGCTGGAACTCAGGGACGCGGCCGGAGGGCTTGATTTGCTTTTCCCGAGTCAGATCACAAAAGGCCCCTGGGTTCTTCTCTAGACTCATCCTCTGGAATAGAGCTGCGCACTGTGTCTCTCTGGGAAAAGAGCTGAAAGCCCCACATAACCCAGGAGGTGTCTCTTCAGAATTTCCTCCCCAGTCATCTGCTCCATTGCACCAGTCTGTGGCTGCTGGTGTTGATTCCTGCTCCTATCAAACCAAGGGAGGCAGAAGTGACTTATGCAGAGCCAGATCCCAGCAGTTTATAAAGCAGTTGCTTCAATCCATCCAGCTGGAGACTTTCCCAGACCTTGAGGAGTCAGGATATTTTTATATTCTTTTTTAACTCCAATATGAGCCATATTGGAGATGGGCAGCTATATAAACTTAACTAATAACATTTGAGCTCTTTCAGGGGACACAGTGAAGATTTTACACAGCTGAAATTGAACACATGGCTACAGAAAAAAACAAAACCAATTGAAAATGATAAAGGAGAATATTTGTAGCTTGGGGTTGAAATGAGGGGTTCATGGTGCTCCTTGAACTTTTCTTGCAGACGTTTTATTACCCAAACTAGGTAACGTCATCAGTGCTAGTAAGGAATGGGATCTGCTCTCAATTTATATTCTAGCAGCTTGTCCCACCAGCGTTGGTGAAAGTGGTCTTGGAGTTTCTTCGGTTGGGCTATTTACTGTTAGCTGGTTTGGCAGCTCTTTGATTAGGGTACTGTTTACTTCTTGACCGTTGGTCTGGTGTTAATCTTTGCATTCATCATGGCTCATCTGATTGCGAGTTGCTGATAGGAAGGTGTTTTGGTCTTCTTGTTCCCTTTTTTGGCTTGCTGATCGCCCCTTTTGCATAGTATGTTGCTTGTATGTCGATTGATGGCCAATTTGTCAAGAGTGTCAGGCTTCCCGGAATTCGGTAGCATTTTGGGATTTGGCTTGGTCTAGGATGGTCACAGTTGTCCAGTTGAAACTATGGTTAGTCTGCCCACATATTGTGAAATTAAAGAGTTTTCATCACGTCATCTGACGTCTCCTTGGCATTCATGGATTGGTGTTCTGGCCATTGGCATTCTGACCAATTGCCATTAATAGGCACGTAAACATCTACATACTATGCAAGAGACAATCAACAAGCCCAAAAGGCCCAAAAGAGCTTCCTACCAGCAATCAACACCCAGATGAGCCAAGATTAATGCCAAGATTAACATCAGACCAACCGACCAACAAGACATAAACAATCCTCCCAACAAGCAACTGCCAAACAAGCTAACGGGAAACAGCCCAACCAAAGAACCTGCAAGACCACTTCCGTCAATGCTGACAGAACCACTAGAAAATAAAAGCAAAAGCCGCTCTCTACTAGCACTGAGGATATTACCTCGTCTGGGCAAAGAAATACCTTCAAGAAAACCACCAAGTTGAGAGAGTGCCAAGGACCCCTCAAATTTAACTGTATTTTGGAGAGAAACTCCAATCGATTGTCTAGGCCAATTTCAACTAAATTTTAGGCTGGGGTTTAGTTTTGAGGCAGCCTTCATTACACTTCTCAATGACCTGTGGTGGAGCTGGGCTGGCAAGAGGTTGGATGGCAAGGAACCATCAATTCCTTTCTCTTTGTTATCAAACTCTCTCTGAACTATTTCAGCAAAGGAAGGACATCCTCCAAGGGTGAAATATGCCAGTCCCAACTGGAGCAGGCACCACATTAAGAAACAAACTTGAACAAAAATAAATTAGGCATATTATTTTTAACAATCTGCACATTTTTCAACCTATTATAACCTAACCAACACATAGCAGAATGGTTCTGCTTCAGATAATGTTTGCCTGTCCTTGCACCCAGACTGGGAAGTTGATGTGAAAAGGCATGTTAGTCTTCCCATTAATATTCCATATAGCTATACGAAGCTATGTACAGTAGCTACATTGAAACGAGGTGCAGAGATATAATAAATATATTCTGATGAAGACTACACATATTATCATTATACAGAGACTGATGTATATAATGCTACCTCTATGTTTCACTGGCACTTAGGACTAGTTCAGCAGCCACGAAATGCCCCAATTCTAACGTGAATTTCTTAATTGATAGCCAAGCAAAGGCTTGTACTTCTACACTAGAAACTCCTCCATAGTTAGAAAGTTGACCTGGTTCACATGCAGCTGGTTATAGAATATATTCTCTGCGGCTCACAATACCTGTTTCCATGTGCAGTCTTCTTGTATTTCTTTTCTTGGGGCTTGCAAATACTGGGATCGTAACACCTTCCAGCTTTAAAAACGTGAAACAGACAATGGCAAGAGACACAAATTAATGCTAACAAAATTACTTCATTGTAACTTTACTAGATTTTTGACAGCTTAGGGCAAAAAGATAACCTGCATAAATCAAGAAATTTCTGATTTGTATTCCTTTTTTTGCCATGTTTTCACTGGGTGAACTAATGTCGGATGCCACCTGATTCTAAAACAGGCCACTAGTCTATTTTGCTTCGCACAGTATTCATGCAACATATGGTTTGCTTTATTACCACAGATTTACTCCAACAGATTAAAAAAATAAGCTGGGTTATAATGGCTGGGTTCACGCAGCATACTAAGCCATGCAGGCAGTCCTTGCTTAATGATGGTAATTTTCATCATAAATCAAATCATGTAACTTCATCACTTAGCAATTGCAATTCCCAGTGTCTCAGTTGCCATTGTTAAATGAGGATGGTGGATTGTTAAGCAAGGACTTCACATGGCCATGACTTGCAACTTCCCACAAGCAAAATCAATGGAGAAGCCGGCAGGAAATCTCAAGTCCCAGTCGGCTAACAAGGCCGACTGTTGGCAGGTGAGTATTACAGAGTGTGGGTAGGCAAGGGTGCTGCGCAAGCTTGGCCAGGCAAATGTACGAGGGAGTGAAGGCAGGGGGATGTTGTGTAGCAGGCTCATCAGGATAAAAAGCAGAGGGAGTGGCTTATGGGAGTGATTTCTGACCTTCCCTGCCGGCTTCCCCATTGATTTTGCTTGTGAGAAGACAGTGGGGAAGGTTGCAAATGGTGATCACATGACTGTGGGATGCTGCAATTGTCTTGAGCGTCACAGGTGGAATTTCAAGGACCACTTGCACATGTCACTTGTTCAATAGTGTCACAACTTCAAACAGCTGCTGAACCTGTAAACAATGTTTATGATTTGCTGGGGTCCCTGAACCAAATAGGAGCTCTGGAATATTCTTTACCACTTGAGGTCTTTGGCATACAAGGAAGGTGCTCGACCATAACTCTCTTTGCAAACTCTTGCAATAGGAAGGGTCTACTTTTGGAGACTGCAGAAAATATTAAGAACTTGACAGAGTGAAGTATTACATTGCATTACTTCTTAGTTACGCACACAAATTTCACTTAAACACAAGAAGTTCTGCCCCTCAAAAGCCGAGATAAAACCCAAACCACCTTTCAGAATTCCCCCAGCAGCTTTCCGTGGCACAAGCAAATACGTTGATGACCCGGTGGTACTGCGAGCCTTCGAGGGGGCAATCGATTTGCACCACGTGCAGCAAGCCAGCCCTGCAAACCTCACAGGACAGCTGGATCGCAGGTACAGAGAGCCTCCAATCCTGGGAGGAAAGGGAGAGAACCTAAGGTTGTTTAACCTCCAATAAAGGATCTTTCTTTTTTTTCTTTCTTTCTTTCTTTCTCTCTTTCTCTCCCCCTCCCACCCTTTCCTTCCTTCCTTTCTTTCCCCTTTTTCTTTCTTTCTCTCTCCCCCTCCTGCCCTTTCCTTCCTTTTTTCTTTCTTTTTTTCTTTCTCCCTTTTCTTTCTCTTTTTCTTTCTCTCTCTCTCTCCCCCTCCCGCTCTTTCCTTCTTCCTCTTTCTTTTCCCCCCTTCTCTTTCTCTCTCTCTCTTTTCTCTCTCTCTCCCCCTCCTGCCCTTTCCTTCCTTTCTTCCTTTTTTTTTCTTCCCCCCTTTTTTCTCGCGCTCTCTCTTTTTCTTTCTTTCTTTCTCTCTCTCTCTCTCTCCCCCTCCCGCCCTTTCCTTCCTTTTTCTTTCTTTCAAGTTACCAAGAGTGCCACAAAAAGCCTCCGGGCGTGCCACCCCCTTCCCCCCAACTGCCCAGCGCCATAAAGCTGCCCAGGTCAATTTCGGCCGAGGGTTTCCACGGTTCGACCCCACACAGAAGCCCTGGCTACCCAGCCCGCGCCTCCCGCTCGCGCTCCGAGAAAGAGCCGGGACGGCGTCCCGCCCCACCGCCGCCCCGCGGGCCAAGAGCGAGGAAGCGCGGCTGAACTGCGGCGCCTCCCGAGGGAAGGCGCGAGCCCGAGGCCCTCCCGAGAGCTTCCATTTCTTCTTCGGCATTCCCGAGGTTTCAGGCGGGGACCCTCGCCCGACCGAGCCCATCGCTGCCCGGGCTCCCTCATACCGTCCCACCCAGACCGCCTGGAGGAGGAGGAGGAGGCATTGGCGTCCCCAACCCACCGGAGACCCGCCCAGCTTGCTGGCGGTGCCCTGCGACGGGAGGCCATCGCCCGGCGGGACGGCGGCGTCGCGCAGCCCCAAAAGCACCCGAGGCGGAGCCGTCGCCATGGCGCCTCGGGCCACCCACGTGGCGGAAGAAGTGGCAGGACGACCGGAAGCGCGGCGTCCGGCCCGCCTCCCGCGCCCCCGGCAGACGGTAGGCGAGAGTGGCCAAATGTGGGCGCGCGAAGCTGCTCCTTTCCAGCCGGAGGCCCGGCTGCGGCTGCTGGGGCGGCGAGCTTCTTGTGCGGAGGGGAAGCCGCTTGGGCCCTCGGCCGAGACACTGCGGGAGGCAGGAAAGCGGCGGGGCCGAGCTCGGCTGGAAGGGACCCGCTTTCTCCGGGGGAGGTGCGGGGGACGGCTGCCCAGCTGGGAAGGGGCAGGAGGGGGCCGGCTTCACCTTCCTGACCGGCTGCGTCGTTGCTAAAGGCAAGCGGGGGAGCGGGACGCTGATCTCCTCGGGCGGCCCAGCCGCCTTTCCCGCAGGCCTCTTGCTGATTGCAGGCAGGCGAAGGTCGAAGATTTAAACCACGTCCCATTTTGAGACTAGAGCCCCCCGTCCGTCCGTCCGTCCGCAGCATTGGCGACTGAACACGATCTGCCTCCCTACAATGTAAGGATGTCACCCAGTCGTTGATGATGCGGCCCGCAATGCCCTTTTAAATATAAATCTGCAAAAACGAACATTCTTGGGCTTTTTATGGGCCCAGTCACAGGCTTTCGAAAGCAGAACTTGGAAATCTTGGTTTTCCTGCACATCAAGTGTCTTTATCCTTTTTTTTTGGGGGGGGGGGTGTCTTCCTTGGGGTTTAGATCCTAGATACGTCTTAGATCCTAATACGGCAAACCTATTCTCTGTTATTTTGATATTGAACGTTAATAGAAGAACATGGACCATTAAAAGATGTAATGTAATGATCAAAAATTTAAAATTTAGCCCGGTTAAAATTAATACTAAGCGTGTTTTCATCCAAAGCTGTGAGGCTGCAGGTTTAATTGATAAACCTTTACGTGGCCAAACTCTGGGCTCAAGTGAGCCACAAGAAGTGGCCCAGATATCTACCTCTGACATATGATTGAGCTGTAAAGAAATTTCACAAAGATTACTTTTCTTATTGAACAGTTTTATTCTGGCTTAAAATATGAAGACCCACTTTTCCGTAGCAAGATACACTGAAGGGATGTCATGCCGCTGTTCATTGGGGTACAGTACACCCCAATTAGTAAACTCAAATAACTGATGGGTGAATTGAAACCAAATCATACCTTCATAATGTCTCGTTGGTATTTACAATTTATCTGGTTTAAATAAGTGTGGGATACCTTATACAGTATACACGGTTATTGCAACAATACAGCACTTGCCTTTTGTCTAAAAAGCCCCTCCAAAACGGTTCAGTATCATGATTTGTGGATTCCAAAAAGGCGTTAACATGCAGAATATTACTAAACAATAGTATCTAATTCTACAGTTGCCAAATACTTGACCTCATATGGAAATGAATTACAAAATACTTCCTTATAGTGCTATACAAAAAATATAAAATTACGATTCTATCACTTTAATATTCCCATTTGCTAACAGTGCATTTATCCACATTTTATCACTACTGAACACGAAGGAAAATGAACAAAAATTCAGCAAATTAGATAAAATATTTTAATCTTTGGATCCCTTTATTCTTGCGGCTTTCAGATATACATAAAAATACAAATTATTAAAGATCTGTATCTAATTATAACTTAATAGCAAAAGAAGTCATAACTAGTTATTCAGAATTAACCTCAGTTACTCCAAGCAAAATCACTCTAGTGATACTGGGGTAAAAATGAACAGTCAGTGTCTCCAAGCTACAGTCCATCAAAACTCTGGCAATCGCAAACACTAAGAAATGGTTCTTCACCGAGTATGCCAACAGTACAAAACAACATTTCAAGAATCGGCACACGGAGACATTTCATTTTTATTCCAGGCACATCAATGGGAACAAGAAGTCAGGACTGGCTCTTTTTTCACTTACTATCATAACGTGACCTGCAAACTGTGCATAAAATGTTAAGATTTATCTTTATCTAAATAGTCCCCTAGTGTGGTACAATCCTACAGCAAGACCAAAAACTAGAAAATGGATTTCTTCCAAGAGAAATATTTAATCCTTCTGAATAATGGAAGAACATTTCAAATATTTATTGGTAGTCAAAATATAAAAACAAACAAATTTAAAGCTGAAAAGCTAGAAAGAAACCCTCCAAACGTGTGTTTAGCATTTCAACACGGCAGTTTTGTAGACTTAAAAATGTTTATTCTTAAAAAATTAGTTGCTTTTTATACAGCTATACAAAATCCCTAGTGTTTCTTTGGCAATGGGATAATCATGGAATTATACAACTATAAAAAGCTTCCTTTGCCTAAGAAACAGCATTTTCCATGTTTATACTTTCTTTACTGACAAACCATTTTTTTTTTACTGCCCAGCATCCTATTTGACAAAAATTACAACTATCTGAAAAGAGAGATTATAGGATTTAAAATACAACCTTCACTGGATCAACACACTCACAGTACTGACGGCCTTCTGCATACAATTGTCTTTATAGCCTGCAGCAATTATAAAATACAATTTTAATTCAGAAAAACCCTTTCTGTAATGAAAAAAAAAATACTAAAACTCCACTGAAGTACTGCTTTATACTTTTAACTATATGTAAGAAATTATTTAGGTTTTCTATCTCAAATATATTTAATATTCTTGTTTTTGAAGATGGCCATATTTTCGAAAAGTTACTGCTCCTTTGAAATTAAAGTCAAACGCTAGTGCTGGTGAAGTTTTAACGGCAAATGAACATAATTCTTTGCAAAAACCAACACCACCTCGGTACCAGGAAGATCAGCAAGTCCACCTGCTTTCAAATTCTTTGTAGATTATGCTGCAACTTTGTTGTCTTTCTAAAAAGCAATATAAGATGAACATTACTTTTGGTTTCAAGCTGGTATCAAGTCAATTTGATCAAGATCACAAACATTTTGAAAGATGGGCAGCCGCTGCCATACGAATTTGGTAAATAAACTTGTCATCAAATTTTCAAAATGAATGCGTTTCATTACATCTACTAGACCCTCCCTGCCAGCTATGTGTTATATAACACAAATAAGCTCCTACAATAATGATAACTACTGTACATCAAAATACGAATGGAATAGAATAATTTGTGCTCTTTGGAAAAATTAAGTCATACCTCTTACTTTAGCGCCCGTTTGGTCTGTGAAAAGTCCCAATTCATTGCCTGGTAGAGACAGAAAGTTCCTTGCTATTGCTGGGGAGTATAGCTAATAATGTTTTAGACAGATAAGTGGTATGACTTGATAAAAAGGAAACTTCACCATGAATTTGTAGCCCATTTGTTGTGCTGCTTAATTAATTCAACGAGGCCACCCACCGGTGGCGGAAAAGGAAAGGAAAATCTGGCAGGAAGATTCATAGAACCTTTTCAGGCTTTCTGTTTCATTGTACTTGTAAGATCATGCCATATATATTTTTTCTGTGAAAACTATAAAGATGTACTGAGATGATACCATAATTAAAGAAAAAAAAAACCTGGAGTGAATTATCTAAACTATTTTGGTTCTGTAAGCAGCACTATAATTAGCAATTTACAGATAGTAATATTGGTAACCGCCTTACCCTATATTCAAAATCCGCAAACTCCCTGCCACCACGGCCACCTCTGAATCCACCACGAAAACCCCGAGGAGCATTGAAGGTTCCTCTTGCGTTTCCACGTCCTCTACCTGAGCGGAAGCCACCAGCTCCTCCACTTCCCCCTCTACCTCTGTATCCCCGACCACGGTTTGGACGCAGTGGAATTCCAAATGTCTCTGCATTTAGTCTTCTTTCCTCTGCCCAATTTGGTCTTCGGTCTCTGAAAGATACAGAAGTGACATGTCACTCAAGTTACGACCAATTTCTTCATAAAAAGATACTTCCACCAAATGACCACTAGAAATGCCAGGGTTAGTTAGCAAAATGAAAAGTAAAAACTGTATTACAGCATATTATATAACCCCTTTCTCAAAACTTTAGTAGTGGACACCTGAAGGAAAAGAGACAGGTGAATTTAGAAATGCCAACATCTTCATTAAGTTCCACTTGGGAGGGAACTGAGATCAGAACAAATTCATTACACTGTTGATAAACTGATGAAGTGCTTAGAAGGCTCACATGCTTTTTTTAAAAATGGGTTGCACCTTTTTGCAAGAGAAAAATGATGAAACCACCTTGTCCACTGCCTCAGCTTTGGATTTTGAGAGAACCTGCCTGATTTTAGCAGAAGTCTGAATCTCATTGCCAGGTCTGCAATCTTCAGCATATTCTGCTTTGCAGGCATCCTGCCATAAAATGCAGAGGGGGGGGGGGAAAGAGACTGGGGAAGTAGGAGGGGGGAATGACAGGGTGACGGGAACCAGAAGTGCCAACCTGGAACAGACCAGCCCATCAAGGACGGAGCCATGAGAATGGACGGCGAAACTCCACCAGAGGAGCCAAATATCATTGGACACTGGCAGTCAACGGGGGAGAGCCAGGGAAGAGGGGAAAACGCCAGCTTTGCGTGGGAATATTCAGATCCAGCTTTGCTTATGTTGTAATCACATGACTTTAGTAAACCTTTCACTTCAAAAACGGAGTCGAGGGTCTTTTTTTCCCTAAATGCTCAAGTCGGGACAAGCCTGACACTCAGCAGTCTCCATCTATGGTTCATAAGTCCTGCAGCGAAATGAGTAAATGAACTGTGGCACGCCTGAATATAGAAGACAGATTATACTTACAAAAACAAGCTACTAGTATTCTCATTAAAAAATTATTTGTAATTGCAGCCCCTGCAATCAAAAGTTGCACCTACATGGTGGACTAGTCCAGTTCATTCTACTGCCTTCATTCTGCCGAATGTGAAAAAGGAACTTCAGTTCTCTATTCACATTCAACATTCTGGCTCAGACATGCTACCTGTTAGTGTCAAAGGAATGCCGTGTCTAGCTTGCTCAGAAAAACTTGGTACCTGTTGTCATCACAGGAAATATTATCAAAGAAAGATTTGGTTTTGTCATAGTAGCAATTGGGGCCGAGTGGGTCCTCATCATCTGCATTGCCTTCACTGTTTTGGGTGTCAACACCCGAATCGCCTTTATCTTCCCCATTCACAGGTTTTTCAGGCTTATCCTCTAGAAAATCAAGAGTGGAAAAGAAAAAAAATGACCATCCTCAATGCCCATTCTAGGAAAATAATCTCTGAAAAAAAGGCAGATAACCATTTAAATTCACTATCGCTGCCTGATTTTCTTGGGTGCAGCTGCTTTTGGAGCGGAACAGTTCAATGACTGCAACCGACATTGTCAGATGGGGGAAGGGAACCCCAAAACTGGGAAGAAACACAAAATTATTCTTTAAAATTTCTCTGTTTCTTTGTACTCTTTTACCACACTTTACCATATTCCTCTAAGTAGCAAAAACTAAAATTACACCAGGACAATCAGCTAGATCCAGATTTAGTTAGATTTAGAATCAAACCACTTGAAATCATGATGTCACGGTGATTTTCAATCTATTCTAAGCATGATTGGCATGAACTGAACCCACTGAAAACTCTGTAATTACATTCTATCAATTCAGACTGTTTAACTACTTAAATCTGGTGCGTACACAGTTGCATTTTAGAATGTAAGACAACTTTGCAAATTACTTTAGGGAAAAGGAAAATTATGTAAGAGAAAACTCAAAAGATTTGCATATGTCTAAAAATGAAACCTCTCTTCAACAAAAACACCCATAACGTTTAACTCCAAAGTCAGCAAGCCTCATAAAAATAAAAAGGCTCTGTTCACCACTTACCTTTCAGTTTTAGCTTATTATGAAATTCACGATCTATTTCATCTTTATTAAACTGTGCATTTGCACTTTCAAAGTCAAAATCCTTCTCAAACTTCATGGGAACATCCCGCCTAATACCAAACCTTCCTCTGCCTCCCCGATGACCTCCCCGGCTCCTCCGTGAAGGTGCACCTGGACCTGTAACAACAAAAAAATCAGGCAACACTGATTTCCAGGTTTTGGTAAATGGCATCCTCAAATAACATTCAACACTGACTGATGGGCAATCTTCTGTTTGTCAACAGTAATAATGTGAAACAACTTATATCTCATGTCACCAGATAAGATCAGTTTACTGAAGACATACTGAATATTTTTGGATGAATTAGCTTAAAAAGTCACAGAAACCCTGAATTAATCTGTTTCATAAGATTGAAGATTGTTTTACTCCTCAATCATTTCAGGATCAAAAATATTTGCATTTTGGGCAAGACACAAACTCAAAAGTCATCAGTGATGAAAACATACTAATATCCTTTAGAAAGAAAGCTTATGAGCAAGCCCCCACCTCCCAAAATCTCTCAGGAGAGGAAAGAAATGGCTTTTTTCTGTTTCACAACAACATCCTTGCAATGTCTGAATGAGGAGCTAGCTGTTTGTGGATCAGAACCGAAATCCACTTGGGTCCTGGTTTGTTCCAATCAGCACTGGCTGAAACAAGCCCCTCCCTCTATTCAGGGATATAATACAAGATGTTCTATCCAGTTGTTCTCATGTCCAAAGGAAGCAGAAAAATGGGGGGGGGGTGTTTTTATAATCAACCCTTTAAAGCTGGGAAGGACTTTTATGGAATCATGTTTTTATTTTCAACAGTGATTTCAGTTTACCTATTTGTCGCTTGTTTTCATTTCTTAGATGTTCTGCTTCACATCTTGTCACTTTCTGTGCTTCAGCTAGAAATAGAGGAAATGCAAATAATATAATTATAATAAACAGATTACTAATTTTGTTTAGCACAAAAGCACAGAATTGATGGCAAGTGCAGTAGGGGTTTGTGAGAAAGCCGTCTTGTTCACTGTTTTAAGTGCAGAGGTACAAGATTTTCTGTGCACATTTCAAGTGGTACGTATCAGAAACAGGACACGTGCTTTTTGACCCCTGAACAGAACAAACAGGGTCTGGGTATGCTTTGGTCTCTGCATAAAGTGCAAGCAGTCCTCGTTTAACAACCATTTGCTCTGTGACCGTTTGAACTTGCGATAGTGCTGAATGAGTGGTACTTAGGAGTGGTCCTCAAGATTATGGCCGTCGCAGAGCCCCTATGGTTTACATGAACACAGTTAGCCTGGATTCCACCCATCACGGTGTCACGTCACTGTGGCTTGTGACCTTCCTTGCTGGCTTCCCCCAAAGGCAATGGGGAAGCTGGGATCACGGAAGGTCCTTGCTTACTGATGGTGACTGAGGCCTGCTGATTGCCATCACTAAGTGCCGTGGTCCAGTGAACCCCACTGCTTAGTGATGAATATTCTGGCCCCAATTGCTGTCTTTAAGCAAGTACCGCCTGTATTTTAGCAGTGGGGAAGGTCAAGGCTGGTGGGATGTATTGCATCGGTGCAGCAGCAGGGACTAAAAAGGGGAAAGGACGGTGCTGGGAAGGTCAGGATGGGAAGCCAGTGCCATGGGGGCAGGTGAGGGATGTTGTGCTCTTAGGTCCTGAGGAGAGAAACACGACAATGTGTGCTCGCCTTGCCCTACTCACCCCAACAGGCTTTGTCTCATCTGGGGCTTGGGAAGAATCAAAACATTCCTGGTTTCATTTCTGCCAAACCCTGGATGATTCTAAAGGTTTACTGGAACTCTCAGAATGTGACGGGTTTGTTTCCAGATTAAGAAACGTTACATTTTCTGTTCTGCATACGCCCCAGAACAAAAGGATCCATTTTGTCCAAGCTGGAATCCACCATGGAACAGACTTCTCTCCTGCCAGAAGTATCTCCCCAGATGCAAGACATAAAGGGGCACCTATCATTTTATCTCCAGGCCTGACATTTATCTGCAGGCAGTTGATCTCCATTCCACTTTAGCACACAAGACAAATGAAAATTCAGTTACGTGGACTTTCAAAAGGCTAAGAAAAAGACCCAAAGGTCTAAAACACCCCCACTGTGCACAGTCTTGCAGCAATATCGTACTCAAGTAATATTCTACCTCTCCTGTGATCCTGGTGATCCAATGTTTTTTGGTTGATAGACCCAAGTGGTCGGTTTGAAACAGAACTTCTCCCAACTGGGGCTGAGGCAGGTAAATGGGCAGTTTGCACAGCTTGTTCCAGCGTTGGACTCTTCCTCGAGTGATCTAAGGGAGGCGGGGTTGACCGAGCTGAAACAGAAGCAGGAATAGTCTTAGCTCAGGCCCTCCTTTAAGGACTCCTTGAAAATCTATTTAATTCATTCAAAAGTCGTAACTTTCTCAAATAGAATTTATCTGTAAAGTTAGATGAAAATATTCCCCCTTTCTCATCTTAACGAAAGGGAACTCATCTTGTTGTAAATCTTTCTCTTCAGTCACTAATTCTCTTTCCATACATTTTTCTCCTTTCTCTTTTAAGGAGGAAAGGGTCTATTAATACTGGATCTGCCAGATTCAGCTGGGGTGGATAGTTTTATCACTTACTTATATTTGTTCAAGATACAGCATTAATGTGTTACAGTCATTTTCTTAAGACAACAGCTTAAAAAGAGAGCTTGAACAAGAAGGAAATTGCTTCCTTAAGTTCTAGGAGTCTTGCTATCTGGTTGGAAAAAACAGATTGTGTATCCTCATTGCACAGAATTAACTCTCAGTTTATTGGGAAAAGACACAATAAACGCCTTTCAATTATGTTTAATTATGGTGTTAAAGTTATAACATTATGGGATTTCATTAATCAGATCACTGAAAATTCTAAAAAGTAGTACTATTATGTTTTCAGAAAATTTTTTCTCCCAAGTGAAATACATGTTATGACAAGTCTTTGAAATAGTTTATGAAATTATTCAAATAACAAACCCACCAGTAGATATATTAGCGAAGGGCACAAACAATATTTTGAATGTTTCAGTTTGTAATATCTTGTTTTGAGCTCAAAATATTTTTGGAATCATAAAAAAGGACTGGAACAATTCTGGTAAAGTTGGACCAACTGTTTTGAATTTGAGAAGAGGCATTCAGTTTTCAATCAACCCGTCATTTGCAATGAGATAAAGCTTTCATTAATGATGCAAGAGTCGGGTTATACAGGCAGTCCTTGACTTACGGCCACAATTGAGCCCAAAATTTCTGTTGCCAAGCAAAACAGGCATTAAGTGAATTTCATCCCATTTTACCACCTTTCTTACCACGGGTGTTAAGTGAAATGCTGCAGTTGTTAAGTTAGGAACACGGTTGTTAAGTGAACCTGGCTTCCCCATTGACTTTGCTTATCAGAAGGTTGCAAATGGTAATCATATAACCCCGGGACGCTGCAACTGTCATACATACAGATACAGATTAGCAGAGTTGGAAAGGACCTTGTAGGTCATCTAGTCCAACCCCCCGCCCAAGCATACATGGCAGTTGCCAAGTGTCCGAATTTTGAACATGTGACCACGGGGATGCTGCAGTGTTCATAAGTGTGAAAAAGTATCACAAGCCACTTTTTTCAGTGCCCCTGTAACTCTGAATGCTCATTAAACAAACGGCTGTAAGTCAAGGACTATCTGCATATCCAACCAGAAATATATGAGGGCATGAGAATCTGGATTCCTTCTACAGTATGTTTGTTTACATTTATAGCTGCTGAACAGACTACTCTCAAGTACGGATTTTAGAAATTATACCTGCAATTCTCTAAGATCTTGTGTGGTCCAAAATTCAAGGAACTTCAGCACAGGGCTTTAATAGCTGATATAAAGAAACAGGGCAGGGCATATAAAAATGTTGTGCTATGCTTAACCCTGTGCTAGCATTACTGTTTGGAGAACAAGAGATTTATAACAGGGGTCTCCAACCTTGGCAACTAAGACTTGTGGACTTCAACTCCCAGAGTTCCTCTGCCAGACCCCCGATTTATAGAACACATATTACATTGTGGAATACGTGGCTGAATACATGACAATTATAAGGAACGTGAAAGGATTATTTTTTTTACCTTGAGCGAGCTGTGTTTTTAGTGATCTTGCATCTGTGGTAAAAGTGGAACCAAATGCACTATTTTGGGACAAACTAGTACTCGCTGGAGTTTCTGTTCCAAACGATGTTAACGAATTTCCTGCATCAAAATAAAAGAAATGTTATTTTTACTACTTTTAAAAAACATTTCAACAGATGAAGTCACTCAGCCACCTTGGGCGTTGGCTATGTGTTATAAGCTCTACATGGTTTTGCCCTTGAAGGAAACTCAGAAGCTCAACTCATCCAAAAGATAGTAGCTCAAAGAGCTACAAGGCTTGCCTCTGTTTGCCCGGAAAATCCCTCCACTGTGCAAATGTATCTTTTGCTTGTTGAAGAAAAAAACAATGCAGCTTACCAACACCAACAGCCCCGAACTGTTGACTCACTAATGGGCTTGGACTAAACTGACTGTAGGCCGGCATTCTGCCAAAAGGACCATAGGAACCCACAGACTGGAATGAAGAAGTAGAAGATGAACCTAGAGAAGACTGAAGAAAACAAGATTTGAAAGAGACTCATCAAGACAGAGAAAAATACAGCCCAAAAAGAGAATTTGTGCTCTTTTCTAGAAATCAGCAATAAGAACAAAAGAGGCTCTTTCTTTGTCTTAACAATCAGTGGCATAGAAGAAATGCGATTGTCCATTCATAAAAAATCATTTTACACATTGGAGACATACATAATTTTAATTTTCATCAACTCATTAGCCATTAATTAAGATAAAGTATGGAACAACAATGACTTCAACCTGGATACAAGGCTACATCCACTAAAACTCTTAAGTTATGTTGGCCACTCGCACTTATTGTATTGCTATTCCAGCAACATGGCAAATTAGCTTTTTTCACACTTGCATCATTTGTACATGTGTTGTTGATTTATAAACACTTGCTAAGGCATTTGCTAGCCTTTCCTCCTGTGGAGATTGGAAAAACATCGTTCAAAGACTCTGAACCGTGGCACTTGTTAGTTTTTCACCTGATTTGAGGTCCATTCCTCTAGTGTACAGGAGGATTTCCCCTCCCTGCCCAGAGGGGAGGGGAAGTCCCTCAAAGCACTGGAGGAAGAGAGTTCGCATTTAATATCCTCTCTGCTTGCAACGTTCCCTGCTGGCTTCCCATTGACTTTTTGGGGAAACTGGCCAAGATGATTCCAAACGGTGATCACACGATTGCAGGGCACTTGGCAACTGGTCATAAATACGAACAGGCTGTCAAACACCTGAAATGCACCCATGTGATGGGAAGCGGGCAACAGCATGATGTTTTACACTGGCCAGAAGTGCCTTACAGCACCCGTCCTGAAGTTGTTGTGACTGCAAATAGTCATTAATGACCAGCTGTAAGTCAAGGACTACATATTAGATTTGGCCTTGATCATTCTTTTATTAATAGTACTACTATTTAAGATTCATGACATCCTGTTGGTAATTGTGTTATATAAAATTGAAGCTTTATTAGCAATTTAATAAATTAGTGATAGTCAGCATTTCAGCATGGCATTCATGTCTCTGTTTGAAGTTTAGGAAATCACATTTTCCCCTTGAGCCAAAGCCATTTTCTTTGATGTACAAAAGCTAGCCTTTTCAGCAACCAAACAATAGAAGTGTCCTCTGAAGTCCTTTATTGAAGTTGCAAGTGTTAAAGAAACAAACCCCCCAGGGCAAAAGGAAAAGATGTAACATACTTTAAGGATTTATTTCTGCCTTTTTTTGTGTCTAATAAAAGAAAAGCCTTGATTGCACATCAGTGTTATTTGTTTGATTTGTTGCTTTGCATATATAAAGTGTATGTATTATTTATTTCTGTACCCTATATAAAGACTTGTCCATTCCCTTAACAAATGCCTTTCACTTTGCCTCAAGTACTTGTAGTTCTATTATTGGGGATAGAGATGAGTGAAAAATCCATTAGGCAAAGGTATTGGGTGTTTTTCTCTCAAATTCAGGGAAATATTCAACAAATATCTATGTATAGTAATATTAAATGCACATTAAATCACATACACCCATTTTTCACTTTTCACAATTAGACCCAACCCTCATAAAACTCAAGTGTGTTACACAGCAATACCTGAACAATTGCTGGATCTTGGGGAAGAGAACACTGTGGTTTAGGAGGTTCACAAACAGTTAAATCCTTAATATCACTTCCGCGGAATATAATGTATTCGAATACTTCATCACGAGGTGGTATAGGCCGATCAGTTGGTCTGTCTTCAGTTCCAAATGAACAAACTGCAGAATAAAACAATGTTATATCAATGTTATATGCAAACAATTCAAGAATTTGAATCATTAAAGTATTTGCTCTAAGCCAGGGGTGTCAAACTCAAGGCAGATTGGGCCCGCGGGGTGCTTAAATCCGGCCTGTGGAACCAGCCTGGAAATATCTAAGGATCGGCCCACAATAATAATAATAATAATAATTTATTAGATTTATATACCGCCCCATTCCAAGGACTCAGGGCGGTTTACACATAAAAATTCTTTTAAAACCCCGTTTTTAAAATTAACCCATAAAAATTTAAAACCCATTTAAAA
>JANHFL010005686.1:27073-38486 GCA_032468155.1 Oxyrhabdium leporinum | reverse complement strand
AGAACCACCTTCTTTTGCTCATCATAGATCACATTCCCCAATCATAATGGTTACCCAACATTCCATCTTCCATCTCTTCACTCCTCTTCCAGGTACTGCACAGAACGCCTTCTTAGAATAATAATGTTTTGACTACAACTCTACTAACTGTATGAGAAAGTACTCCCTCTCTATTTCTCATCTGTAATTATGTGGCAGCCTGCAGAAGCCTCGAATTCATAGCTTCAAAGGCTGACAGCCTGTCTATATGCAGTGTTGGCCCCAGGTTTGTGGCTATATAAATCCTTTATCAGTGATCCCACTTGAGCTCATCTGGCTATGTGAAGGCAGTGTTCTAAATGCATATACAGTATATTTCAGGATGCTATGTTAGCCTCAGTAACCTCAAGTCTTCCAGAAATTCGTAGGTCTCTCTGTCTCAGTCAACATGTCCAGTGGCATAGAATTGTATGTATTGTAAAAAAAAAAAATACGGACAGGCTTCTTATATAGGTTTGGAACCAACTGCTTGGATGGGCAGAACAGAATGATGAACAAGACGGGGTCCTGAGGAAGCATCAATTCTGCCCATCAGCTGCTCAAAGATGCTAGATGTTGAAATCAACCCTGCACAGACTCTTCTATTGTTGATTCAGATTTTTGTCTTTCTTGATGCATTAGATGGTTTCTTTCTTTAGACAACTGAAAGCTGCAGAATACGACTACTTGACATGAACTGTTCAAACATATTCTTAGGCACCATGCTGATCTGATGATCATATATCAGGAAGAGTGGTTCCAGTGTTCCTTAGAGATTGCATTGAACAGAGGTAGTCTTACAGATTGTGCAAAATGTTTGTCTTCAGCTGATCTCATGCTGTTTCTATCTAAAAGCAGAACAATTTTATTTTAGCCTCTCTTTTGTGTACTTGCACTTTTAGAAAGACGTATTTTTGTGCTCTTTCTTGTCAATGTATTTTTAAACACATTCGCATGAGAGTTAAAGTGAGCAAATGGAACCAGTAACCTTTCAGTAAAGCATGAAGAACTTGTTTTGCCCTTAGTATTTTTGTTTTTAATTTTTAATTTGCCTTGCTTTCTTTTTTTGCATGAGTGCTACTTCTCAGCCTCTTGCTTTTCTGCAGGCAAGATATACAGATATACAACATGGGAAAGTGAACACCAAAAGTAAGGATTCAAAGTTTATTTTGTGTAGCTTTCTCAAAGACCATCAAATATGAAGAAATAAATAATGTTAAGAATAAAATATCTGATTGTAATTCCTTTCTGAATTTTGTTCCTTGAGTTGATTGCATGTAGCAATCAAGGGCACCTAGAAACTAGCTGGGCCATAATAAATAACTCTGCCAATATTTGGGGGGCAAACCTTTGTGTTTGCTTTTTTGGAAAAAAAAGTCCCAAAATCCTTTGATAGATACAATGAATCTATTTTGTTATGAAAAACAACTCCTTCAAATCCCCAAACACTGAAATAACCATTGACCATCTATCTCAATGGACAGAAGGAGTATTTCTATCGGTATCAGAAGCCAAATAGCACTGGATCAGGCAGGGTGCTCAGTATACGGGGATGTTGAGCTTCTATCGGACCAAGGCCTGCAAATTTTGGGGAAAGGTATATTTGGGACTATTTTGAGTGGGCATAAAAAAGTAAGTGGTGTTGCTGGAATTCAGAATATTCTTGTGGGGTTTTTTTTTCAATCCCTTCTTTCAAACTTCTTAGAATATAATAAAATATGCTTCATTAAAATAATTAATTTTCAGAAAACCCTTTCAGATCAATACACTTGTCTAGTAATGTTTACTTGGATGGACTATGTGGGCTCATGAATTTAAGTTAAAGATGGATGTCAGTGCTATAAATATGTGTATAACAGGACACATTTGCTTCTGTTTATATTTATATTTAAATATTGTTTTGATGTTTTTCTTCTAAATTATTTTTAATTTTAAAAAAATATATAAAAAAGTGGGAGTCTTTCCAGGGGTTTGACTTGACTTTAATTTTTAGAAGAACAGCTTTACTGTGACTTGGATTTTATGGATCATTGCATACCTTGGCTAGATTTAAGTCCAACAGAGAATGGTGCTTCTGTGAATATGGGACACTTCTGAGTTGCGATTTATGTGGACCTAATGCTATTTATCCACTGAAATCTTAAAGATAAAGACCTTAAAGGCTGTAACTTTACTGTATTCAGTGTGACAGGATTTCTGTTAGAATTGAGATCCTGCCCAAAAGGATATATTGAGAGTTAATGTATAAACACAACTTATTTTTCTTCCTTTTAAGAATTTGATAAAAGAAAATAGCAATAAAAGCAAATTGCTAAGAAAATATTATGAATACAGGAATAATTTCCATGAAAGATCCTTGTTCGGACTGTCTTACTACTTTATTCCTTTGAAGAAATCTGTTCCTTATAATGGGATAAAAAGCAGATAAGCAAAAGGCAGACTTCTCTTTCTTCCCAGCTTCTTTTATTACCTTCTCCCTCTTTGTTCATCAAAAGGTCAGTTCACACCCAGACATACGCAGAGACAGGCACATTTTGAATAACTAAGCTTTTCTTAGTCTGGCATGCATGTTTTGTGTAACAAAAAGGATGAAAAAGGACCATTCACGAACTAAATAGCTTAAGTTTCAAATTAGACAACAATAAGAAGTTGATGTTATTGACACTTATAATTGTTTTGTAAGAAAAAGGAGTTAAGAAGACTCTAACGGTTGACATAATCATCACGGACTTCATTTCACTTCCACCTATGATTATTTTTGCTTCAGGCACTGTGGAGATTTGCCACCAGACAGGAAAGATTTAGGGCCAAATCCCCACAGAGTCATGAAGCGTGGTGAGTGATTCTAAATGAGAACATATATCATTATCTAATATGCATTGCAGGGTTACTGTGACAATGAAAAGAGATAGAAAAAGGTGCACGAAACAAGATTGTTCCAGTGATTCTTTGGAATATACAACCCAGAGTTCATGTTCTAGCAGCATCAAATCCATGTGATTGTAACAATGGAGATTTAAGAAAGAGTAAATTGACTTATCTTGCTTTTTTTTTTAATGAAATAGACCATTGCCAAATAGATATTGGAGAATGAGTTTTTCAGCCACCCCTTGATTTAATAAAAAATGCATCCATTCATTTCAATTTCAAATTTTTCAATTTTATCTCTTTTTCCCCATTTTATCCTATTTCTGCATAAAAGATTTTTTAGAAAACCATTGCACATTTCATTCAAGCCCATTGATTCAAACATGTGAATTGTGTGCAGTTTTTCCTATCAAGCAGATTGCAAGCAATTTGCCCTAATATGTAATGCATTATATAATTTCTTTATCAGATACATAGAAAACACACACACACACACTGTACAGGACAGATTACACTTATATCTTCCCTTTTTTTTGCTGGGAAACTCTAGTTGGCACAATGGATGGGTTCTTCCCTCATTATAATTTTACAAAAAAATAATTCTGAAGGTAGACTGAGGGATTTCTGACTCCCTGTGGAAATTATGTTGGGAGCTAATAATGTCCATGTCAACAACAAACTGTCATAGTAAGGTATCCCCTAAATCATGGGAAAGATGGAAAAAAATAAGTTCTGTTTTAAACCACAATGGATATGTAAGATGGAACTTCATTCCCATCTTCTCAGAGGACAATCAACTGCTTAAAGGGGCTTCATTCTTCCATACTATATTGTGTAGATTTCTATCTAGCAGTGCTTTGTGAAGTATATAGATATGTAGTTCCTGCTGAGTTTGAGTCAGGAGATTCATTTCCTTCATGGCCATCTCCTCACTCCATATTGCTTAACCATGTCAAGTGTCTGGACCACTTCAGCCAAATTCAAGCTTGCAGCATCTGTACTACCGTATGCTTTTTTTAAAAAAAAATGTAAACTGTATCAATTACAGACAAATCATGAAAGAAAGAGCTATTATGATGTGGATTTCTAATCAGTAAAAACAACAATACATTTGGAATAGAAACGCAGATTGCTTTTCTCCATTCCTCTTTGACCTCCAACTTCTTAAATGTACAGGTTTAGCTGCCTCCTCTGGATTTTTTTTTTATCCCCAATCTCTGAAATCTTTGCATTTGTCTGCTGTATTTTCAGGGATAGACCTCAATCGCTTCTCTGTCTCTAATTTGTGCAAATCAATCTCATCCTTAGGAGACTAAGTGAATAGTCCCTCTCCAGAGGGCATCTGACACCTTAGTTCAGGAAACAGTCAATTACACCATTCATCATTTCTGACTCGACCATTCCACATTTCTGAGGCACAGAATGATTATTGAATGGATGCTCAAATGGCACATAATTGCCTTTTTATTGTCCATCATTCTCATTTTTATTTCCTAGCCTGAGACTCTGAAGCATTGCTGTTTTGCTATCCGGGACATTATCTCTAAATCTTTATTCCTGATATTGAGTTAGTTACTAAAGTTTATTTAAAGTCTGCTATCTGGAGATGCTGATTATCTACCCAGGAAAATGTTGCTTATTATTTGCCACACATGTCTTATCTCTATTTATCAGATTACTATTTCTCTTGTTACTCACTTTTTCTCAATGCTCAGAAGAATATACTTTGATATCAGCAGAAATTCTGTGTTTCAGGGGTTATTTTTAACCTTTGTTTTTCAGAGTTCTACTTTCAATGCTGTAGTTTCATTTGGAAACAATATGTAAGGATTTGCGTGCCTGAGTGTGTGTGTGTGCTTTTTTCACACTGACAGGTTCTTCTTTTGAAGATTTTGAGTTACAGAATATTTTCATCCCTGCAATTCAAATTCTAGTTTGTACCAAATTAAAAAGTTGAAAAAAACCCTCCGTGCTTCAGAATGTGAATTGACACCTTTCTGCTTTTCTAACAATTTCTAGATGATAGAATGGAATAGACATGTTGTCGCTTTTTTATTTAGCTGCAGGAAGATTCTGAATTTCTCCCTTTCCCCCCTTGACCTAAATGATACAGGTTTTGGCCAGGTATCCAATTTTTATAGCCCTCTGATGTTAAGCACTGCTTGTTTCCTGTGCTGCTTTTGACTGTTCCTGAAGCTCACTGAAGAAATTCCAATCTGGATTCCTGTGGTTTGGTAGTGGAGCTGGGTTGGTTCTTCATCTATGCTGGTGAATTCTAGAAATTGAAATCCACACATCCTAAAGTTGTTGAGGTTGAGGAACACTGGTGTAGCTATGGCACTGTAGGACCTGATTATTTGTTTCCACTGCTGAAATCTAAAATTTTTCACTACCGATTCTGTGTGCGTGGCTTGGTGGGTGTGGCTTGGTGGGTGTGGCTTGGTGATCATGTTACTGGGTGGGCATGGCTCACAAAATTACACAACAAAACTCACAAAATTACACAACTCACAGAAATACACAACCCTACCCTATCAAGGTATGAAATTTAGCAACATAAAATCTCACAGCCACACATTTCAAAAGATAAAGGTATAAATATGTCATATAAAATTTGCTTGCAAGCATAAAGTTTGCTAGCAAGCAAACTCACAAAATTAACTAAGAACACACACCATTGTAAATATTGTTTTTTTAAATTTAAAAAGGACAACTTTATCCCAAATCAAGCAAAACAGGCAGGCAGATTAAGTTGCTCACAGAGTCACAGCTCTATCTTTCTGCAATCTGCTGCCTCAGCCTGCCCTGAACTGAGAAATACTTTCAATCCTGGGAATCCATCTCCATTTAACTGGCAGGCATTTTCAGAGGCTGAAGTTTCCAGGGTGAGTGTGGAAAGCGGAGGGGACCATGGTGGGGGCAGCTAGCTAGGCTGCATGGGGACACAGTGACAGGTGGGAAGTGAAGCAAGAAGTGGTGGTGGCAGGCAAGCTCCAGGGGCTGTGGGAGGGGGCAGCTAGCTACTAGGCCACGCAGGGACACAGTGCCAGATGGAAAGCGAAGCAAGCAGTGGTGGTGGCAGGCAAGCTCCAGGGACTGTGGGGGGGGGCAGCTAGCTACTAGGCCGTGCAGGGGTGCAGCGCTGGGTGGGAAGGGACAGGGAGGCAAGCGGTAGCAGCAGCTTACTTATGCAGGCAGGCAGGCAGGCAGGTAGATCAGGAGCAGTTGGGCCTCAGGCACATCCTCGTGGGAAGGTCAGCAGGGACACTAGGATGGGGTGAGCAGGGGGAGAAGTGAGTGGTGAGTGGGCAGGTAGGGGCGGGGGTAGCCGGAGGTGATATTTGCTGGTTCTCTGAACCAATCAAAATTTTCCCTACCGGTTTGCGCGAACCGGTGCGAACCGGCTAGATTACACCTCTGTTTGTTTCTCTACTTCTTGCCTTTCTCAACCAAGCAAGGAAGGCAATCTATACTCTTTGGCCCTCTAAGGTCTACCAGTACTCACCTTTTCCTTTAGAACTGCCTTCTCATTGGCTACCATTTTTTGACTTTGCTTTCCCAGATGTCTGCACACACAGATACCTTTACACCTCCTTCCCAAGGTCTCTCATTTCAACTAATATCTGTCCCTTTCTTTCTTTTTCTTCCCCATTGAGCCATCTTTACTCTTATGCTACTGTGCTTAAAGCAAATTGTTTGTTTCATTATAGATTTATAAAAGTTGGAAGCAATGACAAAATCAAGGTTCAAATGTGCAGAAGAATTTCCAGTGAAACACAAATTGGTTTAATATGATACCAGAGATGAAAAGCAAGTCCTGTGAGAAGCTGCAACACCTTTTTATAGAATTACACTAATTATAGTATAAATGTGGTTGGATGGAATAACAACTTACCTAATTGGATATAACACAACTTGTGTTTAGTGAGGTCAGTCAGGAGCAGGAGCAGGAGCAGGAGCAGAACAAAGAATGTTTTTCACCAGGCACTGAAATGAATCACGATAGACCACAATCACTAGGAAGGACTTAAAGGGACTCATGATAGAAAATTGTACTTTTAAAGCATGGGGATAAGAGTATGTTTGCATTTCTGCATTCAAAAAAAATGGGTTAAGAATAAAATATGGATCTGGCCTTTGTCACCAGAGGTCAAGTTCAAATCTTTCCCTAATGTAATCTCAAGATGGTGATCACACATTATCTTCATGAGAGATTTATAATTTTAACATGTGAAGTACAAATAACATAAACGAATCACTTGCACATCACTTCATAATAATTTTGGATAATGTTTAGTGCTCCTTCTTGTGTCCCAATGTGATGCTAGAAAGTTGATCAATATTATTTTGTCTTATAGCACATGAAACAGCCATGGTCTGCCTCAATAGGGATCTTAATGTAGTGGAAGCAGGATGCTCTACTTAAGCAGATGAAATGCTTTGTAGTGGTGAATTGCTATCTGAATAAAAAGTTAAAGTGGGACCAATCAGTGTGGAACAGCCACTTTGATTTTCAAACAGAGATTTTTGTGGAATTATCATCTCAGAAGCCGTAAAGTAAAATCCCAATCACACTTATAGAGTAACTTCATGAGGGTACCATCATATGAGCCGCCAGCCCATACTTGAAACAGCCTTAAGTTATCCTTAACAGTACTGGTTTTAAAATATTTTGTCCCTTATCTTGTCATGGATCTGGACATGTATACAATCTAATGTGCTTCAAGTATTCTGTTTCTCATGCAGTCAGGTGAGTTCTAGGTGGTGAGATCATTACTGGGCACTTAGGCCTGGTTCAGACATAGATTCCCTTGCATTTGGTCCCTGAGTCCTTTCTCCCAGCTCCATTCTGCTTTGAGTAGCAGAAAAGTCTACTTCTGTAAGTTGATCGGCAGGTTTTCCTTTCACCTGTACAAAACATTTGGGCACAACATGCACAATTTTGGCAGATAGTTAAACCCATGATTTCAGCCATCTGCCAGCGCTCATCTTGTGTATATTCCCATCCCACGTTAAGTAGAATGATTGGTGGATATATATTCCTGCCAGCTTTGGTGGGAAGGAAAGAAAAGAAAGGCCATGAAATCTGCCAGTCTTTGTCCTTAATGTGCTCTGTATACCATTTGCCAGCATCAGACATATACAGAATAGAGATCATCAAATGGGGAAAACCAATTTTATGCTTGGAATAGTTTTCTGTCAACTCAAAGTCTCATGGATAGTATTTTTCTCAGTTTTAAGGAAGAGCCTTTATCTTCACATTCAGTAATTTCATATGGCTGACTTCATGCCATTCTCACTTGAAGAAAGTGTTTTAAACCAGTTTAATTTGTATGCATTAATATATCCTATGTGCCTTTGAAAGTATGTTTTTAACTTGCCTACATGTTAAAAGCATTATTTTAATCCTTCCTTGTAAGAGAAAATAATACTTAAATCAATAAAAATAATGTTACCAAAAAACAGTTACAAATGAGCCAAAACCAGTAACACTTAACACCAGTAACCTATAACACTTACATAAAGGTTTTTATTCATATTGACAATGAGCAGTTACCTATCTCATATGGTGATGCCTTTCATAGTTGCTGACTGCTGATCTGTTCTCTCTTATTGCTTGAACCAACAAGTAGGTATCAATAGCTTTGCTATTGCATTCCCAAAAGAAAGTCCCTTTGCCAAAATGCAATCTTTGCTTCAAAAGAAATTTGTCTATGTAACCAAAGATCTGACTGCCAATTATAACTTGGGCAGTTTAATCCTATGGATTAACTGCAGCTCTTTCCACATAAATTCTCTGCTGGGTTAAAGTTGCAAAGACATCTGATCATGTTCACTAGTTTAAACTCTCAATTACTTTAGGGTAGTGGCAAAACACAGTTATCCAGTTGCAGGATCAATAAACAGCTCAGCATTTGCTGTCTTTGTGGTCTTTACTACTTTTTCTCCCTTGTAAATAGTGGATGGGTCATCAAATAGAAAAAAAAACCAATGGTATTACATCAACCATAATATCAAAAGATTTTAACATAAATGCTTAGGGTCATTTGTCCTTTAGCACTAATAGCTATATGTACAATCAATCAGAAAGCAATATCTGTTTCACTGAATCTAAAAGCTTTAGCAGACACTCAATCACTTTGGATCAAGGAAGTGCAATTCAAAAATCTATAGCAAATTTGGAGGGTTTTTTTGCAGCATTTGAAAGAACAGTCTGCAAGAAACCCCTCAAAACAAAATAAAACAACCCTATAGCATTGCCTCCAGCACTTACTTGACTTCATTGTCAAATACCTTTTCATTGCTGTTTTGAAGCCCTTCCCAGGTTGAGCATACATAGACATTGTAGTGTGGCTGACAATGAAGCACAGTGACTGTCCATGCACATGAATATAGAAATGATTTAGCAAAATCTTCAAAGCAGTCCTATCCAAAATTCCAGAGCATTTAGCTGTCGTACAGAATTCCAATTCTGAGATCTTCTTACTAGTTGCCAGATTGAGATATCAGAACTGGCGTATGATGGCCACACCCTTCTCTGTCATCATCAGAAAAGGCTCATCACTTGGCCCATTCAGCTATGGCGTCAAGAAAGATTTTCAGGGCACTCTCATATTGGTGCAGTTCTAGTATCTGACTCCTTGGGATAATTATGAAAAGTTTGAAAATCAGAGAAAAGGGGACAATTAACATATCAGTTTATTTTGAAAAGTACATTGCATCCAAGTCCTGAAAGAAGGAGCTAATTTTAAAAAAAATGATGGAGGCAAAAAAAAAAAAGAATTACAGGAAAGGAATTTATATATTATTTCTAAATTCAGATCATAGAGGAGAAGAACAATGTCCAAAATAGCTTTTAAAAGGTTACCTTAGACTCACAGAACTATTTTTACTTTACTCATTTTACATCCTTGCCTCTGAAAGCTTTTCCCATTCCCCATATTAATTTATAATTTGGCAGATGATGTTAGGCAAGCCTCAGGTCCTACTGTTTATATCAAAAACAATTTCCTCCAGATTTTGTTTGAATTTCTTTTTTTAATGCTAAGGACCACACAAAGACGTTCGCAAATATATTTATTTTTCCCTCATTTGGTATGCAGTCAAATTTCACTTTTTAACTTTTTTTTTCAATAAGCTCAATTTTTTTTTACTTCAGGACTTCCAAATAAATGCTGCCTGTTGATTTGTGGCTGGAAAGCATTTTGTCCAAATGCCAATGCTTTTTCAGGTTTTGGTTCCATTCTGGCAATTGGTATGGAGGAGACTGACATGCTATTAATACAAATAAATAGGAAATTATGAACAAGAATTAAAAAGTGATTCCCACTACCCGTCTCTTGACCTCTTTTCTCCAAAAGCTATCATAGTAGGGCAAAATATAATTACAAGCAAGCCTGGTTGGCATCACCACTTTCGCAAACAAAAGAAAACAAAATCATGGAAAGACTTGGAGTATTTTTTTAAAGGCTAAAGGATCTCTTTCACTTGGCTGCATGATCAATACAGAAAGCATCAATCAAGAAAAGAAGTCTCTATAAAACTCCTAATGCTGCTGTAAAAATTTTTTCATCTTTTTATCAATTCATAAATTAATAAGGGTGAACAAAAATTCCTTGACCAGGTAGCATATTTTAAAATGGTAAGCATATCACATAACCACATATGTCTCATATAGAGTCAGAAAGAGGTTCTCTGTAATACTTAATAGTGTTACATTTGTATTCTTACTTATTCAGAGAATCTGAATTCATTAAAACAAATGTAGGTTTATAGCTTTTATGTTTCATTTTCTGAAGGAAAAACATTTAAATCCTTTATTATTATGCATGTTTGCATGTGGTATATATATATATATATGAATGAACACACTCATATATAATCCAAATTTAAATTCTAGCTGGCCAAGATAGATTTGAATTCCACAAAATTATCTAAAGACTATACACTATTAAATTCCCATCCAGGTATCTCTGCTTGACCCTTTTTTCATGCCCTTGGTAATTTTCAGTTTGAATGTAATAACTCACTTCATTTGGAAACCAACTCCTGTTCGGGGAACAGTTGATCATTTTGTTTTCTTTATTTAGGAATCTTCATTCATTCTAGAATGTTTCCACATGCTGCATAAGCTAAAGTCTATCCTTTTCTATAGCCTGCTTTGAACAGGTCACATATGCTCCATACCTATTTATTCATATCTTCATATAAAGTACATTGTACAATTTATTTAGAAACTAAAGATGTACAAATCAATATATATAATAGCTAGTGAAAGTATAATGACAAATGCTGAGTAATGGAGTTTTATCTGGGAATTCTGATCATGAGCCTTTCTTCCAAATAATATGTATGAGAACGATAATTTGAAACAGAGGAATGATGTTTGCCTTCCAAAAATTCTTACAAAGTACTCAGACACATGTCTACTCCCCCACGACGTCCCGTGCGGTCACACAGAGAGGGCCTGCTGGGGGTACCATCGGCGGCGAAATGCTGACTGGTGACCCCCAGAAGTAGAGCCTTC
>JANHFL010005686.1:8161-26973 GCA_032468155.1 Oxyrhabdium leporinum | reverse complement strand
AGGCAGGCAGGCACAGGCAGGCAGGCAGGCACAGGCAGGCAGGCACAGGCAGGCAGGCAGGCACAGGCAGGCAGGGCAGTGGCATGAGGAAGGCAGGGAAGAATGGTGGGGCTGCGTGCCACATGGAAGGGAGTAGGGAAGGTGGGGATGGTGGGGGGCAGCTAGCTAGGCCGCAACTTGCAGGCTTACCTGGTAAGCAGGCAGGTCAGTTGGGCGGCAGGTAGGCAGGCAGGCAGGCACAGGCAGGCAGGGAAGTGGCATGAGGAAGGCAGGGAAGAATGGTGGGGCTGCGTGCCACATGGAAGGGAATAGGGAAGGTGTGGATGGTGGGGGGCAGCTATCTAGGCCGGAACTTGCAGGCTTACCTGGTAAGCAGACAGATCAGTTGGGCTGCAGGCAGGCAGACACAGGCAAGCACTGGCCGGCAGGCAAGCCACAGAGACTGTGTGATCAATGCAAGTGAGCAGCCACGCAGTGTGCTGCTATGCCGGGGAGGTGAGATAAGTAGTGGCGGGGTGGGGTGGGGTGAGCAGATGGGTGGGTGAGGTGAGCGGTGAGTGGGCAGGCAGGGATGAACGTTGACCAGGTGACCAGGTGAAGGCAGGGCCAGCCAGAGGTGATATTTACTGGTTCTTTGAACTATTCAAAATTTCATCTACTGGTACACCTGAACCAGTCCGAACCCGCTAGATTTCACCTCTGAACTCCATTCACTTCTAGTACTGTGATGATGTTACCTAGTTTGGTAATGAAACATCTGCAAGAAAATCATCAAGCTCATAGAGCAACAAGGACCCTACAGTTCAACCCTGAGCTACAAATTGTCAGCTTTGGAAGCCATAATTGTGAGGCCTCTGCAAGCTGCCACATAAAAGTGTATGGGAATAAAGGGGGGTTTACTTTCTCATGTAGTTAGAAGGTATTGTAGACAAAACAACATTCTTTGTAATTGTGTCAAGGTCATCCTAGTCAGCACCTGGAAGAGGAGTGACAAGATGAATGAGGATGATGTGTATGAACTTTGATTGGGGAATATGATGTATGATGATTGTAAAGAGGTGGATCTTTGAATTCTTTTGGGTGTGGAAAAACCTGGGTTTTCAGATTCAGGTTTTTCCTGGATGTGCCAACATGGCTTCTTCAATAAACTCTTATTTGGATAAATTACTGTCTAAGTGCTGAATGGTTTGTTGAAACTTCAATGGAACGCTGACACAGCCACTGCTCCCAGCTTGGTTCCGGCCAGCAAAGAGGCGGCTGCTGCAGGCCCTTCACATCGACAAAAAGCGGTGCAGGAAGCCTCCAGCCACCACCTCTTTGCCAGCATGAGAAGCCTCCAGCCACCGCTCCCAGCTCGGTTCCATCTGGCACAGAGGCAGCGGCTACAGGCCCTTCCCACCGGCAAAAAGCAGCGCGAGATGCCTCCAGCCGCCGGTCTTTACCATTGCTGTTGCCCTTCTATTTTTTCCCCCTAAACTTTTGCCAGTATTCGGCAGGCAGCCACAATGTTTAGATGCTCTTTTATTTTGTCAGCCCAAGGGCGGCGGGGGGGGGTACGTTATGTAGGAAATCGCCATCTCTACAGCATCGGTCATGTGACTGAGTGGGCAGGGCCAACTCGACGTCAGTCACAGCAAGATGCTACCGCCCCACCTTGCCTTGAGCGACACTGAGTTGGCCACGCCCACTCAGTCACATGACACCCCCCACCAAGCCACGCCCATAGAACCGGTGGTGAAAAAAGTTAGATTTCACCACTGGTCATTACCTTTATCAGATGGATGAAGAATTGAGACTGAGAGATTTATCCAAATCCAGAAAGTGAGTTCTGAATATGAAATCCTTATATTTTGTCCGGTATTCACTAGATTTGTTATAAGTTCTTTGCCCATTTCAATTATATTTCTCTGCCTTCTTGCTCATAAATAACCCTCAAAAGACATTTCACTTATTGTGCCAAAAACACACAGGTAAAAACTGTATCATTTGTCTGTCTGCCTACTTCTCTCTTTGTCTCTCTCCCCCCCCTCCAACCATCTGTCTAAAATGTGGAATGCACAAACAGAAGATCAGTGAGCTAATTATCATCATCTGCATGTTTACTGGAACAGTATGGTCATAACTTGAATTTGGAAGATCACCAACAATAGATTGTAGCACTATAGGAATAGTTTCTCCATCTCTTTCTTATTTGGAAACCAATCTTCCCAGAAGATTGTCTTCACGATATCCACCACATATCTAACAATGTTTTAACCTACTAAATTTCAGTTTCAACTATATACTGCCATCAATTATTATTATATTATAATTTTTCACACAATCAGCATGCTGTTTAGGTTGGATTGCACATTTTTGTCTACCTATTGAGTCATTTCCAAGGACCCGAGATAAATAGATGCTGTTTGATGATGTTAAAGATATCTTTGCAGGATATAAGCTGTTCCAAGTGTGTGGGTAATGCTAAGTCCCCAGAAGAGCTACTTGATTGGTTACATTGCTGTTTGTCATGGCCACGAGACCAAAAAAGGCAATACAACTGCATCTTATCATTGTCACACATTTAGCATAGCCCAAGGAGCAAGTGTAGCTTAAGGAGTGCTACAGATATGGGTGTTTCCTCCCCAAAAAAGTTGTTCTAAGTAAAACTGCCTTGTGCAATTGACTGACAGTGATTTTGTCAAAGATAATAATCGTATCCAAATAATGCTGGTATTGGTATTACCTTTGGTTTCTTTTATTTATTTATTTGTTTTTTTTTCTTTATTTACCAATACTATTGGTATTACCTTTGCCTTTCTGCTTCTATTTGCAGGTCTTTATGTTTTGTGATTCCCCCCCCCTCCTCTGTTCTTCCTTTAATTCTGCTATTTCCAGATATTGCAATGTCCACTATCCAGATTTGATTTGATTTAATTATTTTTATTTTATTTATTTTTATATTTTTTATCAATAGCTGTAACCAGGAAACTATGAGTTCTAATCTAGCTTTAGGCATTAAGCCAAGCATGTGTTCTTGGGCCACTCATCTGCTCTTAGCCCTAGCAAGGAAACAATGGCAAATCTCTTCCGAGAAACTTTCCCAAGAAAACTGCAGGGGCTTGCCCCAGCAATCTCTGAAAATCAGAACACAATTGAATGGGAGAAAAAAATATTTAATGTATGTATTTCATACACAAACATTTTGTATTTGGCATTCAGAAGTATCTGACAATAGCAGTATTTAATAGATGCCATCAAACAATGGAACATTCTTATTAAAATATATTTTCATGAATTTTTCAAAACTGGATTATATTTTGAATCACTGCCCCAAATCCATAAGATGTAGGGCAGGCTATAAATATTGTTGAATAAATAAATATTTCCGCTACCCTTAACTAAATCATTTAGCATTTCTAGTCCCTTTTCTGCTTTTCCTTACAAATTTGAACATCAGATTTGGAGCAAAATCCAAATGTTTATTATTGTGTTCCTTAAAAATGAATAAAATAAAGCATGGCATAGTGTAGTGATGGATAACCTTTTCAGCACCGAGTGCCCAAATCGCGCACACGTGCACATCCCCAAAATGCAATATGTGCACATCCCCCATGCATGCACCCCACCCCCATGTATGCACACGCATCCCCCATGCCTGTGCCCCATCCCCCATATGCGCCCTGCCCCCCATGCACGCGCAGCAGAGACCCGAAAAAACAGCTGGCCAGGGTGAGATATGTGAGCGCATGTGCGGCGGAGCTGAGCTGAGCTGGGGTGACGGCTTGTGTGCCCACAGAGAGGGCTCTGTGTGCTACCTCTGGGACTTGTGTCATAGGTTCATCATCACGGGCATAGTGGAAGATGCCAGATTTTAAAAAGTATAATATTTATGACTATCTTTAAAAAATGAATAAAGAAGGGATCAAACTAATTTTTTATTCAAAAAGTTCTAGAGATGGTTTCTTCTCAAACTTCAAATAAAAGCTTATTAGTAGTAATCACTATTTTTTATTTATTTATTTTTTCTGAGTATATGTTTTTTATATTTATTTTTTGATCAAACGCCAGCGTTTCAGAGGTTCAAAGTCCTTGTCAGGGTTCCAAGTAACACCTCCAACAGAATTAAAACTCTGAGGCAGGTTTCTTCCTCCAAGTATAAATTTATTGGAGACATCATATTGGCACATCTGGAGAAATCCCAAATCTAAAATCCTGTGTTTTCCCCACCCGAAGTAAAACCCAAAGTTCCTTCCCCTGCATCCATCTTTGTATCACATGGTCCAATCATCTCCACATTCCAACTTCAGTCAACTTCAATCACGCCTTCCCAGGTGCCAGCTGGATGTCCTTGGTTACCAGGGGAAAGAATGTTGTTATCATTACACACACACACACTATCTACACCTCCCCCATTTCATTCCCACAACTGAACCATCGCTGTGGTAGCCCTGTAGAGTCTCTCATAGGACAATTATAGGACTGACAGTCCTTTCATTTGAAGCATATGAATCTTCTGAAAATCTCATCCAAGCTCTGATTATTGAGACAATATTTGCCTTCTGACTTAATGCAAATGCTAAAAAAACATCCGACTCTCCCTGTACATACTTCTGCATAGATTGTCCAGTATTACTGCTATCTCTATATCTAGCCTATACTAGCCAAGTAGTATAACCCTGTCTGGAACAAATTGTTTTTCTACTGGCCCACAATGTTTCCATCTTTTATTAGTTTTATTTTTAATGTTTTCAATCACCATAGCATTGTTCCAGACCCCTCTTTAAAATTTTCTTTCCTTCTTTAGGAATAAAATATGGAAAAGAGAAAAAGAGTGTCTGAAAGTGATGACACTATCATTCTGTACTCCAGATGGTTTTGCACAGTGATTTCATGCATATATAACAGATCAAATGTTAATAGTATCTGGAGAGAAAAAAATCCCTTAGCATTTACTTTGTGATTCTATGTACAAAATAAAATTGGACATATTATATCAGTGTCCACAACTACATCCTATAGAGATGACCAAAACTTTATGAGAGAGTTGCACTCATACAGAGTTGGACCTGATCGGAGTAATCTCTATTAAGGAAATAGAGGACCCATTATGGCTGACGGTTAAAAAAAAATTAAGGTGACAACTATGACCATGCTATAGATACCCTGTCTCTTGTTTATAAGTGCAACACACTTAAACACACTTATTGGATATTTGTTCTTTTATTTATATGTTGTCCTCTTCAAAGAGTTCAGAATATGCCAGACATGTTGTTAGACAGCTATCCCAGCAAAGACATATGTCACAAATAATCAAGTGTATAATGGTAATTAGTACAAATAATTTAAAAATGCTGCTGCTACCCACAAACCAGAAAATCAACCTATTTTGTGTTGGAGGGACAAATTCCATAGGGGGGATGTAACGCTTAACATGTCTTTTGTAATTGTAATTCAAAGGAGAAATTGTGGATTTCCACTTTGACATTCTTATGCAGAGATCAAGTAGGTTTGAGTCATTATGGAGTTTTGTTACCGTAACCACATGCCATATTTTATGTCAGCTCTGATCTCTGTTGACAGGGAGATTTTGCTATTTCAAACCTCCACAATTATTTGAGGGTAAAATGTTAAAGCGAAATAGATTGTGTGATATCTCCTGGGATCAGAGAGAGAAATTCCATCTTCAGTACTATAGAGTTTTCTCCCCCTTCTACTTTTTATTTACATGCTATCCCAAACCACCTAATAAATTTTTCATTCACACACTTTCCTTCCAAGGCAAGCAGAAACATATCAAAGCATCCTTCAAGTGACCAGCTGATCATTGCTGCTGTGAATCTTCATCCTTTCATGATTATGAAGTTCTCTTTTTCCCTAAAGCAATGTACCATTGATTGTTATTTTGAGGCTGTTGAAACTGCTGATATCAATAAAGTTATATAAAGTTGATGCCTGTTCCAGTGACAATTTTAAGCTAGGGATCTTGGAAAGATGGAAAACATGGTCATGATTTATCTAAAAAGTATGTGTTGGGTGACTTTGTGCCAGTCACTTTGTCTCAGTCCTAGAAAGGAGGCAATGACAAACCACTTTTGAAAAATGTTGCCAAGCAAGCTGAAGAAACTTGTCCAGGTAGTTACCAAGAGTCAAGATTGACTTGAAGGCATGAAATATAGCAAAGAGAAGTAAAGTGACATCCAGCCAGATGATTCCAGAAGAAGATGCAGCTACATCTTCCCAATAGGTGTTATTAGTTGACCCCTACATGACTACAGAAGAATCTTCAGACAATGTTGGCTAAGAACAGAGATGAGCCTCATCCCCTAGAGTTGGATATGACTAAACAAGAGAAACCTTTACCTTTATATTGGAATATTATTTATTGGCCACATGTGATTGAACACAGAAGGAATTTGTCTCCAGTGCATAAGTTCTCAGTGTACATATGAACAACAAAGTGATAGTCACAGATCATAAATCATAAATACAAGCAAGAAGTGAAAAATCATAAGATACTAATAGGAGAGGGTAATAGGAAAGATAAGAAGATGAAAAATGAGAAGGATAATACAGCCCTACTACTATAGGGGGAAATATCTTTAGACATAAGACAGTGCTGTGGGAATTAGGTGTTTAGGAGAGTGATGGCATGGGGTGGGGGGGGAGAGAATATATTTGTGTCTAGTTGTTCCCCCCTTAAATATAAGGTAATGCTGAGTCTTTCTGGTTATTCAGTCTCAGAACGGAACCAGCATTATGGCCTTCTCTTCTAAGATATCTTAACAGTATAATATTCATGGATATAAGGAACAAAAAATAAATGCTGCTAAGCCTATGAAGTACCTGCATTCAGTAATATACTAGTAGTAAATCAGCTACTGCAGGTAAATTCAGGTGTGGGCTGCTGCATGGTCGCAGAGGTTCAGGTGAACCTCTTGCTCTGAGCTCTGGATGGGCCCATCCACCCGCCCTTGCCCTAAGCTATCACTAAATAACTCACCTTTCCACTGCCCCCACTGCTCAGGTGAGCTCCATGCCACCCCTGCTGTACTCACCGGAGCTGTTTTCATAATCAGCTGCCTCCCTGTAGCTTCACGTGAGCCCCAAAGCGGCGTGTGCGAGCGAAGCGAATGCAAACACGCGACCAGCGAACCTCTTGCTAAAGCAAGAGCAGCTCACCTCTGGATAAATTACGAAGACAAAACAAATAGAAGAGAAATTAAAGTTTTCCCTCTTTTAGCTTCAAAAGTGCCCATGTTAACATGATGCTCCAGACATTAAGCTTTACTGAGAAGAGTATCAGTGTATCTTATTCATCTGCTCCCAGAATAGCACAATGAACCTGAAATTGCTCTGAACCAGTAATGGCCTTTTGAATGTTATCTCTGTCAGTTTGATGCTGGGTGACTAAATTGATAGGATGTTTTATTCAATTTTAGTGAAATTGAACTTGGCTTGAAATTAGTTCTTGATTATAATTCTGTTTTTTTTTTAAAAATCAATGAGAAGCTACTGAGTATTATGTTTTCCCCAGAGGCTTTATGCTGTAGACAATTGCCATATTCTCCTTGTATGTGCAGTCCATTTCAGTATAGTTTATGCTGTAAAGAATAGCTTAATGCAAGGCTGAGTGATGCAAACAGTTGCTGATTACTTCTGAAAGATCATACAGTAGGCACGGGCTACTTTGATTATGACTGTACTGACAAAGTCACGGTGTGCTGAATACCTCTGAAGTGAATTAAAGGCAATGTAGAAAATAGTGAAAGTAGAATTAATAAGCCAAGTGAACATACAGTTAGGATGGACTAATGTGTGCTAACTCTGAGATAAGCAATGTTGCTCTAAAAAGAATTAATCTCTAATGGACAAGATATGACAATGATGTCATTGAAACAGCAGGGCTGAAATTTGGGGAGTACTTTTTGTTATTGTTTAGATTTGGGATTTAATGACTATTTGGAAGATGATATAAGACTGAACAAAATTTTGGCTGTAGACATCAGAACCTCTCCATTAATTGTGATTTTGCATGTGATTGAAAATGAATGATTAAATACCATTCAATTTGCACAGATTCAGTATAAATTAAGGGGTTTTTTTTCCTTTGCTCATCCACTTGTTCTCACCCACCACACTTTTTTTTTTGCAATGAAGTTTAGGAGCATGCTTAAAATATATTTTCACTATGTCCTCTTGGAAATGTTTAGAAGCTTTTTTTATTGTTGGAAGTGGCAGAGAAGAAAATTGCTAATATTCTCCATTACGCAATTTTGTATCTCTTCCTGGTTGCCTATCCTTTCCAGTTTGAAAACTGGAATGAAAAGAGTACCCTTGGAATTTAATTAATGCATGGAAAGCTAAGTATATTGTCTTGTAAATAAGTAAATGCAAAAAAATATGTCCCATGAAAATTAAATGGAAATGTACTTCTTTGAAATTTTACAAGGAAATTATTTTCAGCAAATTGAATAAAGAAAAAATACAGGATTATTTTTCAGGGCATAATGTAGAACACCAATAGTGGCCATTAGAAACTGTAAAGCTCGAATAACACAAAAAAATCTACACTTGGAATGTGAACTTGAATCTTGCACAAAGGCAAAACATCCTTTTGAAAGGTCAACCTCCTTAGCCTAATAGCCGTTTCTCTTGCTTCTCACTGGATGCCTTAGTACTAAAAGCCTTTCAAAGGAAAGTGGGTTGCCTCCTTCATAAGTTTATTGTGCACACTTTGCAATCATGACTATGACACATTGTGTTCTCTGGGGCAATTGGTAAGCAAATTGCACTGTTGAACTAAAAGCACTGAATCACTTTTATGACACAACTGCACATAAATCCTACTGAGTAGTGGCTGAGATAGCAAAAAGTGGTGGTACAAGTCAATGCAACACAGGGAATATACAATTTTTATAAGCCCATTCTTTTGTGAAAGATAAGATGACAAAGATGTGCTTTTCTTAGAAGACAGGAGATGGCTGGCCTCTGAAAACAGGAAAAGAATCTTTAGCATTCAATCTTTCGTTTGCAAAATAATCCTCATTTGGAAATCTCAGAGTGGACACCTAATACAGCAGGAAATAATTGTTAAGCAAACGAATCTTTTATTAATGCTCAGATTAAAATATTTTGTTTTAATGGCAAGAGACTGCCTTCTTTAAGTCTCTTATATGCTGGTTATACATTCTGCATTTATGCCTATAACACCAGTTGTGTCTTTTTAAAGTGATAATGGAAACGCACGGTTGCATTATTTCTCTTTCATGAAGATGTAATTTGAGAAATTGAATAATTAATTGAATTAATTCATTGAATCAAATTGAGTAATTTGAGCTGAAGAAGCTTCTTGGATGAGAAACAAAATGTCTTCAAAGAAAAATCAGAAAGTCCAATTGCCTTTTGAAAAAGCACCTTTGGGACGACTGAGAATCTCCATAGACATTGAGAAAAGAAGGTTAAAGCAACAAAGTTGCATATAACAGAATCTTATAACTATAACAAAATATTATTCAAGATATTTTCATAGAGATAAATTTTCAGATGCTAACAGTTTAATCTTATTTGCATATTTTATGCATTTATTCCACCCATTCAATTAATTTCTATCCCAGGTATCCAACTAAATTCCTGTACTGAGAATAAATAGGCATTGAGACATATATTAGTGATATCAATGCTTTTGTTCATAGAGTGATACTTTAGCCCATGCTTTCTTGTCCTATAATGATAGGGCTCTTTCCTAGGTAAGATGGAGACTGCCATTGAGAAGTGATATTCAGGACCAGTTTCTCAGCAAAAGGCAAGTGTGTGTTAGCTTCAGGGACTGAGTGTAAGAAAACAGAAAAGAAAAGCATTGGCATATAAGTAAAGTAATATCACTTAAAGTAAATTCCATTTTAAAGCTTTGTGATTATATACTGATAATTTTCTCTGGTGAAGAGTCATAACATCTGCCCTGCAACTGAATCTAACATCTTTTTGCTTATTTCCCCCACTGATTGAAAAATTCCAATTCTTGCACACAGTGAGCATCTGGAAAGTGAAACTGCAGCTACTGGAAAAGGAGCATTATGGTGCTATGTAGTGCTTGAGAGAGGGATGGTGAGAAGGAGATCTGGGTCACTTGTACAGAACAATGTAGTGAGGGCTCACATAGCCTCAAGACTTCATCTGGCCTCTTTCTGGCTGGACCACAGGCCTCCTTCATTCAAATTGTTACTTAAAATGTTTAAATAGTAATAATGTGCATACCTGTATCAAGCAAGTCACCCTGCTATTACACTAAATCAGAAATAGTATCTAATTTTTAAAATGCAAAAATAAGGGTGACTATTTGGTAACAGTAAATAATGTGCTTTTTGTGTCTCTTTACTGACATCAAATGATTGTGTGGATTTTTGTATCCCAGATCTGGTAATTTAACCAAAGGGAGAGATAGGACAGATAACTTTTTCAAAGTTAAGAAATGCTACTTTAAACATACAAGCAGGTTAATTTGCAAAAAAAAAACAAAAAAAACCCAAACCACCCACACAGGTGAAGTGGGAGAACCCCTCTTTTCTCCTTTATTTTACTTTTCCAATACCTGCCATTTTTCTCCACAAATGTACTGACCACTTCTATTGAATAATAGGCAAAATCTCCTAATATGACACAGTCATCTGCTACTGACAACCTTGTAATTAAACATACAGTATGTATTAGTCAATTTGACATTGTTGTGATCATTTCTGGCTTCTCTACAGTAGATATTCTGGGTGATAAAAATAGCTATCATCTAAATCCACTCCCTATTTTTATTCACATCCTTGGCAAAACTATTTCATGTATTAAATTCATCAGTTACAACAACGGCAGCATAAGAATTTACAAATGTTCCATTAAGCCCTCAAGAAAAGCCCAATATCTGTCAGAATAATATTTAGAATTATATGCAGGAAGAGAACCATTAATTACTGTTAATCTATTTGTTGCTGTAATCTTAATGAGTAAGGTTGGGAGTGATTTCATCCTATTTAAATATTCTAAATGAATGTTCCATTTCATGGCGACAACTATAACAAGACTACAGGTCTGCCTTAATATTAGCATGCTTTGCAAGGAAAAAAAAGGGGGAGGAGAACTTATTTAAATATTATCTGCTAAAATGTATAAAATAAACCTAGATTAACATGAATCAATATTTTTTGTAAAATGTTTGATTAAATATACTCCATCTGTATATTTGAGTTGAATTATAGTTCTACCATATATCATATATATATGATAATGTGCGTATATGTATGCATTATTTTATTCACAATTTAGCTCAGGAACTAAATGATCTACATTTCTTTCTTCAAAGATTTATCTTTTGCTCTATGCATAAATGATAAAAACAGGTGGATGTAAGTGGCAAGTACAAAGTATTTGGCTGTGGGGAACAAAGATTTCCTAGATCCATAAACAGATGCCACAGTAAATTTATTCACTGAAGATTGAAATGAGTCTACATGAATCTCTTTGTTCTATGCTGTTAACTTAGAATTCCCGGCCTCCAACTAAGAAATTAAATGACATGCTGCTACTCTTAAAGAAAACAAGGAAAAGGGGGTACATGGATGACTACATCTTTACTGCCCTCCAACTTAAAAAGAACACGAGGAGATAATAAAACACTGCTAATGTTCTTACGTATCCATGAGATCTTCACTAAAATGTCTTCACTTTTGAAAGAAATATCAAAAGCACATTTTCCTTCAACAAATTAAATGAGAGAACTTAATTGAGAAAAGTGCAGGAGAACTTTTCAGCATAGTTGAAGTTTGTACTTCTGATGAAGATTTATAAGATTCCTATGATCCTGAATGGCAGTATCAGATAAGTCTTCTCTGCTGACAGTAGGTTTCTGTCAGTGGACAGAAAGGGTAGAAGATGATCAATTATCTCCACTCTGTCCTCGTAGCCTGCTGTGGCTTCTCATTTTAGAAGGAAAAGAAAAATGGTTGAAAAATCAGTCCTCTTCCTGTTCTATTCCTTGTATTTCTCCCTAGATCATCTCATAAACTTTTGATACAAGTTTTCTTTTTAATAAAGATAAAACCCAGATAGTGAGGACCCTCTTATCCTAACTGTATCAATATATTGGCACAAATCTTGCATTATGTAAATGTAAATTCTAATTTCTACATTTATTTACTTACTGCTCACTTGCTTCCCACCTGTCTGCTTGGCTAATTTTCTTATTAACCCTAATCTTTTTTCCCCAAGATATACGAATCCAACAGGGGAGATGATAGCCAGAGTGCCCCGCATAATCTGAAATCTTAATTTGAAAATTTGAGGAGGTTTGGCTCAATATAAATTATTCCTGTTGACAGTCTTAACTAATAGCACAATAAACATCAATAGTAAACTAAGTGGTGAACTGCCATTTAATTTCCTAGAAGTATCTCCAATGTTATTAATGTCAGAAATATAAATTGTACTTCGAATAAAATTAAAACCCTAGTACTTGGGGTTTAGCAGCATACCCACATTAGGCCTTTGAAGTTAGGTATACACAATGATGCTCCATGCTAAAAATGTATCCACAAACCTTTAATGAACTGAAATCAGTATTAGGTATAATTAATCATCTGAATAAATGAATTATTCAACTTCTTATTTTCTCTAGATGTTGATCAGGTTCACTGAACATAATCTGACCAAGGAGCCTGCATCTTCTCTTTTTGGATCAGAGCTTCTTTCTACATTCTCACATTCACTCACTTCTTGATTCATTAGTAAAAATCGTTCAGATTCAGTTTCATGTATTGAGTGCACAGAGTGAACTGGAGAAAAGTGTGAAATGAAAGAAAAGTTTTAAAGAATCTTCTGAGCAGACCGATGGACATTGCCAACAAAAACAAAAGAACATTAGAGCACTAAAAGAATTTAAAAAAAACTATCTATCCAAGGACAACAATATATCAAGGGAAAATAATTCTCTTTGTCCTACTTTGGGGTTAAATGCTCATGGTGCCTGGATAAGCTTGCATTTCTTTTGTGCTTGGTATGTCTGTGAATGTTTTATGAATGTAACTGAGCTTAGGAATCAAGTTTCTGAGACAGACACAGTTTATTCTGAAGAATAAAGGTACCAGCAGAAAGTTATTGATTTTGGAAGAATCTACACCTTGTGAAAAATTAACCAGACATTCCTTCCAAATCAATACGATTATCCCTGCTGCTTCAGGACTATTTAATCGGATCCAAAGAAGGCCTCCAGTGCTTAGTCTGTATATTATTGCCTTAGAAAGCAGCATTAGAAACCATCCTGACTCTCATTTGCGCTTGTAACCAAGACCTTTTATTTATTATTCATCCTTTAATGCAGATCTGAGATGCATATTTTGAAATATGAAAATTTTCTGAAGTTTGAGTCTGTGGGAATTCTCCAAAGTAAGCTGATTGATCATATGCCATCAAGTTGTTTTTGACTGCAAGTCACAACATAGATAGATTTCCTCCAACTATCCAGAACCTGTTCTTTCAAGTCTTCCATAACCACCTGATAGATAATTTGTCCAACTAGCAATATGATTTTTTATGGGCTAATGATGTGGCTATACTTTGCAATATAACTGTTATTTATTCTTCCTTTAATTAATGATTTATCTACCTGATAAGTGTGTGTTTCCCTATCCTGGGCTATTGGTCAAAAGCAAGAAAACATGTCCCCACTGAATCCTAGGCAAATGTTCATGTTCATTTTTCATGTTAGAAAGTCAGCACTAGCTTTCTACTTTTTTTTCTATGACCAGATCCTCAGAAGTTTAACATTCATGACTTCTTTACAAAATTCTTAGAAATTTCAGTAAAGATGCACATTTAGAATAAAGGTTCATTACCCAAAAATGACTTTTTAATTTAAAATATTACTGTGAAGACTAATGTTGTTTCTTTATCCATACTGGATGCTAAAGACATTAGTGTTTGGCCCCTACATACTAAAGCTCCTGGAACTGTTGGAACTACTAAAAATGGGGGGAGTGGGTACACAGGGGAGTATCATGCAAAGAACATATGTGCAAGGGGTGCCTAATTTACGAGGAAGCTCTGTCTACTGACAGTTCTACATGAGTTCCAGGATGCTAAATTATAGAGAGCATCCTACTTTTTCTAACTCTCTCTTTTTAATTTCAGTAAAACTAATTTTCGATTGCCTGTCTCAAAGTATCTGAATCACATCTTTCTTTTTATAGGTCTACTGAGGCACAGGTTTGCAGGTCTGTGGTACTAGTTCCAAATCCCCTTATGTGCAATCAGCAATAAATCAGATTGTTATGTCATGTCCCCTTCTTTTAATTTTTTTTCACAATATTATAGAAATTGCAATCGTTTCTTATAGCTCCCTTGGATAATGTGATAACAGCAAAATATTATCAGTAAATTTCATGATTAATGACCATGCTCCTTTACTCAGTTGAGAAATTCAGCATACACTCCATTCCCAACCGGGAACTTAAAGAGATTGTAATTGGCACCCATTTTATGACCATTTTCCACTTGATTTCAGCAGCAAATGGTTTGCCAGTTCGCAGTTTTATGTTTTCATGGATAAAGCAATAGAAGTAAAATAGCTGCATGAAACTGGTCCTATGTGGTTAAAGTAAAAATCCCTGAATGCCTAAAGAGTGACAAAGAAGATTCTGAAGTAGTGGGTAGCTTCTACCTTTTAGGAACAATCATCAATAATAAAGTACAAGCAGTCAAGAAATAGACCACAGACTAGCATTTGACAGAGCAGCCATGAAGGCCTTGGAATCCAGATATCATGATGTGTGTAAAGATCAGAATCATCCGAGATAGCTGGTATTTGATCAGGAGCTGTGATTTCAAGAGGACCCTCACAGTACCACAATTCCTGCTGGGGAGAATGACCCCATCCAAGTGCAAAAGTGGAAATCCCTGGTCCTAGGAAAAGCAAAGCACAAAACCATTTGGTTTTGATACAATTGAGCAAGAGTCAGTTACTCTCCATAAGTCTTCTCAGCTGTAGCCCCTGATCGCTGAAATGTACTCCCCATCAGAGATTAGAATGGCTCTAATTCTGTCGTCCTTTCATCAGGCCTAGAAGATCTGATTTCATAAAGCCTTGAGGGCTCTGTTTCTTTGTTATATTGATATTTATAATCATTTATAATCTTTTTTGCATGTCTATATACATGCATATGCAAAAAAGGTTATAAACGATTATAAATATCACACAGACACACATTTGTATTGATGTGCTATTGGAAGACCTGAAGGCTCAGGCTAGGGACATAATGGAGAAAGTGTATCTATGTGGTTGCTAAGAGTCAACACTGAGTGGGCGTTGAATAACCAGTCAGTCAAAAATCAGATTTCCGAACATTTTCCATGAACATTTCCTAATAGCTTGCCATTTTCACAAGTTGAAAATCCAACATATAGACTTTATCAATGCTTCAATCTCCTTAATTTTTTTTCTTAAGCATTCCCCTCTACAGCAGACAAGATCTACAACAGAGTATCAATGAGATGTCAATTCATACATTTAGCTGTTTGCAGAAGAGGCAGGATAAGAGTCAGTATCTAGAATGCATTTTAAGTACTTCACAAATGTTATCGCAGTAAGATACACATTAGTTTATAAAAAGTCCTTGTCATTATTTCTTCACGCAGAGATCTATGAAAGCAAATTATTAATGCATTATGATTTTTACTATCCTGTCCCCTTCTTAACATTTATGGAAGAACTGAAAACGAAAGAGAAACAAGGATATATTTTTTTCCCTTTTACCCTCACTCTTTCATAGGCTTACAGGAATACCCATTGTGAGCTAAGGCAGTAAATTATAGGGATTTAATGAACTAGAGCCACAGGTCAAAACTTCAAGAGATATTGGTGTGGGAATCATAGAATTATAAAACTGTTTAGGTAGAAGGAACCACAAGGATTATCTAGTTCAACCCTCTGTGAACTACAGGGAGGCCAGTTAAGCCACCCTTTGATGTCACTATTCAGCCCCTTTTTAAATACCTCCAGAGATGGATAACCCACATCCTACATATGTAGCCTGTTCCAGTATTACACAGCTGTTACTATCAAGAAGTTTTTTACTCATTATTTCTCATCCTATTTTTCAGTGAAGAAGAGTTGCTAACCATCTTCTCCATTTTATACTGAGGTCATGATCCTCCTCAATTTTGTTTTCTGTAGACTGAACATTCAGTTCAAAATTTCCTTCAAACTGATCTCATCAAATCTCTATAATTCTTCTGCCATCCTCTTCTAGACTCATTCTAACATGCTTATATCCTTCTGTAAATGTAATGGACAAAAGTATACATGTATGGTCTTTCCAGTGCAGAGTTGTAATGGCAGGTAGGAAAGACTTTTGGAGACTATGAAGAGATGCTATCAATAGAACAGTCAGATAAGAGATAAATGGTCCACAATTGGATAGTGGTAGGGCAAGAGGCTCAGAAGAGACCCTCCCTAGTTTCTCAGGAAGACATGAAGAAAATAATTGTACTTTCAAATTTGCAAGATACTATTCATGTAGATCTACAGTAAATTACAATTAACTTGTCTGGTTGTGGTTTTTATCTAGTTTACTAATAAACAGCAATAAATGGGAACTGAATATTTCAAGGAATCTTCAGCATATTTTAAGTGAACAGGACATAAAGGGAAATGTGACTTTTTGAAAAGTTAGAGTCAGATAATCTCTTGAGTAGGTCAGATAGAACTACGTGAGGTTGACAAGAGTAAAGGGAAATAAGGGCTATACACATCCTTATACAATGCTTCTTCTACCACTGATTTACTTGCCCACAATGATCACTTCCAAATCCTTTACCAGGGTTATGAATTTCCCTTCTTATATGCATGCCTTACATTTTTCCTGCCTAAATATGTTTACCCATTTTGCTCAACTCAGTCTTTGAACTTGTCCAGATTATATTGCAGAATCATTCTGCCACCTTATGTTGGACAGATTTCTTGATGCTGGTGTTATCTGTACATTTGAAAACCAGCCCTTTAAATCCTTTACTATGGTAATTGTCAGAGTGTGCACAGTATGACTATGTGAAACAACCCAGGAGCAAATACAGTAAACAGAAGTTTGTATTTAAATAGTGGTTTTATCTACAAAGAATTTACATACATGTACTAGGCAAAGGTCAAATAATCAATCAGCAGCTACAGCTGGGAAGAACACAGAAAGAGAGAGATATGCCCCAACAGGGCCTCTCTTATAATACAGTCAAATAACCCTGCTGGCTCATTACTACCATTGCATCATCATTACAGCATTGCAGTATTACAGCATTGCAGCAGCTGGTCAGCTATTAAATCATCATTACCCTGACAGTAATCAATTTTAAAAAATGAAAAATATTGATCCGAAGGCAGATCTCTATTGGAAGCCAGTGACTATTACTCTCCAAGGTGGCATACAGCTAACTAAATTCTCATTCAACTAGAATTGGAAAAATGTTGTGAAATGTCATGTGACAGCAACGTGATGTGGCAAGTTTGACATAAACTTTTTATGTGCAACCAGTCTTTTTGGGTGCAAGCACTATGCTGTTCCTAGTGCTTTGGGATCATTCATCACCACAGACAAATCACTAGTTAAATCAGAGGAGAATGTATTAATACCAACCTGGTCTTTTAGAGGAAATGCAAAAGAAAAATATCACACATAAACGAACAACCAGTTTTGTTTGAGGAATCAAATCACAAATGTTGCTTTCTGCTTGGGTTTCACTTCTGTTCTTCTTGATATTCAGTGGGGTCCACTTTGTAGCTGCTATTCTGAACATGGCTTTCACTGATTGCTTTCATTTTTATTATTTTTGTGTTTTATTTTGCTTTTGGTCTTATCTGCAGATCAAAGAGATCTATAACATAGCTTTCAGAATCTCTGAGTTTAATTAAACCCTTAAAGCCCCTATAAACTTATGACTCAGCTGTTAAATTATTTTTGATGACAAATGGTTATATCTTTTTAGCACTCTTTATGCAATGCATAACTGAGCGATGATGTCCCAGGTTAGACATAAAACGAAGACAGCCCGAGGCTCTGAAAAATAGATGGATTAAACTCTAGAGTAAAAAGCATTTTCTTTTTTTCAAGCCTCAGGAATCTTATTTCTTTTCTTGTTACAAATTATCTGTAGTATGAACTTCCCTGTTCTTGCCCTTTACTTTGTGTAATAAATAAATCCTATTTATGGATCTGCTTGTACTCTCAATGGCATAATGTGCATTATTTCAATGAGCCAAAGATTAGATCTTAAATCATAGATTTTTTTTCTGTGGCAGAAAAAGTGGAACAAATAGCTTTCTGCTGTTGAAATGAAGAAAGGAAACTGAAATTCTGTTACATGGAAATGTATTACATTCTCTTGTATATAATAGTATGCCCTGTCATTAGCATGCTGGATTAGGCACCAGGACAAGCAATGCTTTAGAAGGTCACCTTTTAAAATGAATCTGATGGCCTTACTGTATTTAAGTTTTTTTAGCAAGAAAGTACCCAAGGTCGCTCCAAAACAGATATGAACAGAGTAGAAACCTAAGAATAAGTCTCTTATCTCTGAAATGGCACATTCAGTGTTAGAAATATCTTAGATAATATTTTTTTCCCAAACACAGAGTGACGTAAAAAGAGAAATACAGCTAATCTACTTCTGTATTTGTAACCTTACTTAAAATGGAGGACATTAGAGTTGGTTGCTTGCTTTAGAAGATGGATGGCTTTGTTTATGGTGGCCCTGTAATTCTGTTTTATAGAATATAAAGGGGGGAGAGAGAGAGAGGGAGGGAG
>JANHFL010005685.1:68018-86450 GCA_032468155.1 Oxyrhabdium leporinum | reverse complement strand
GAAAGAAAGAAAGAAAGAAAGAAAGAAAGAAAGAAAGAAAGAAAGAAAGAAAGAAAGAAAGAAAGAAAGAGAAAGAATACTCATAAACTCTGTCTCATTTCTTTCCTTGCTTTTCCTTCCCAGGGCACAGTCTTGCAAAGGTAGCTCGTGCACAGACATTTCCCAGCTACACCTCAGAACAGGGTGAGGAGCATGAGCCACGCCTGTCTCTTTCCAGCAGCTATGGATTCAGCTACAGCTCGGACCTTGTGCAATGACACACATCTGGTGTTTGAACAGAGAGACGCTCTAACGTGGAACCTACCTGCAGGCCCTGGAAGCCACGGATCTTTCCTTAGGTGTCCAGAGAAGACAGTTGGTAGTGAAAACCGAAAAGTCTCCCGCCTGATGACAGTGGAAGTGAAAGCTTGGATCACTGCTTCCTTGAGGCAGAAGTCTAAGTCTTTTATTTATTTAAATTTTATAGTTGTTTTTGTCCATGTTTTTTTAAAAGAAGAATTCCCTTCAAAATCATGGATGTATGCAGTCGATGTTTCTGCATAACCACAAACATTATGTGCTCTAAGAGGGTGGATGTCATGTTTGCAATATTAGGCTTTTGATCAGCTCTGCCATCAGATCTGCTTGTCCATGACAGTAACCATTTTTATCTGCAAGGCATCATCAGCCTGGCTCATTCTTACACGTTACAAAACTTCAAAGGGTTTGGAAGGCTTCCTTCCGATAATTATGCACATTTTAGTCCCATTAACCTCCATGGGATTTATGCATGTCTATCTTTAGGACAATAGCCTAAAGTTTCACTTGTCAGAAGAAGCCAGTGACTCTTAATCAGATTCTCATTATGAAAATTAATACCCAAGATAGATAAATAGATAGATACTGTCAATGGGATGGCATGGTGATGCTTAGTAGCCTTTCAGAAAATAGATTGTGTTGTGTTATTAAGAGGTAATTTGCCTAGAATATTTGCCACACTGAATTTTTATGCCCAGATTTGCTCTTATCTATGTGCATTCTGAACCTAATAATCCACAGCTTTCTACTGGGAACAGTGGTTATAGATGTCAAGGAAGACCGTGTTTACAATGCACTTGTCAAAGTCTTCCTTTTGTAGATAATTTTTGGATAGTTGAATTTGTAGTCAGTATACTTTTAACCCTGTATACTGTGCAGGTAAGAATTGACATCACATTACTTGACAGCAGCCCACCATTCCATAGTTTTACACAGCAAGATGCCTGGCTGGTAGAATAATTTCAAGAGCAGTTGTTTTTACGGAGGTCTTTTAGGCAACAACATGGATTTTCTCTCTTCCTTATACAGCACGGGTGTCAAACTCGCAGCGTCACGTTGCTGTCACGTGATGTATCGCAATGTTTTTCCCTTTATGGAGCTGGGCTGGGCATGGCCTGCACATGACACATCCGACCTGTGGGCCGCCAGTTGGACACTCCTGTTATACAGCATTCATTTTGTGGTGGATTCCCTGTACTAACATCTTACTCAGTTTTACCCCGGTCATACGTACAGATTCGTTTTGCACTTACATTTTATTACAGGTAGTCCTCACTTAACAACCACTGTTGGGATGGGCAAGTCTGTCTCTAAGTGATGTCACCTTTAAGCGAAGCATCGTGTGACTGCAACTTGCAATTTCTTGCTAGCTTTTCCATTGACTCTGCAACACAAAATGATCATGGGAATGCTGCGACAGTCACAAGCATGTGGCAAGTGTGTGTGGTCAAAAAGTTATTTGTTCAATGCCGCTATACTTTTGAATGATCATTAAACAGGGCACTTGTTAAGTGAGGATTATCTATAAACAATGACTTTTTAGTCCTTCCTACAATCAATCGCATGGAACTGGATTGTTTAAAACTGTAGTCTTTTATTGGCATATTTTGTCTATTTCAATTTTTTCCAACTATATAAAACAAACGGTGATAGCAATGAGTAGAGGAAGTGAAACTATTGGAGATCTGTGTAAGTTTTTCAGAACAATATTTTCAAAATCCAACGTGTGCCATGGTTACACTAATTTGTCAGATTTAACTGCATTTATTCAGGTTTTTCATCAATATAATACCATTTGTTACCACCCTCTATCACCCATCATTTCTTAAGTTCAAATATTATTCCATACCAAAATCAAAATCTTGCAAACTGAGGATGTCAACATTGAAAAGATTATCATTGATTATCTTTAAGTACTAAAGAAAAGGAACACAAAAATGGTCTTTTGCAGCTGATCTCTAAAGCGAATCTGGCCATTTGGAATGCAAATGCATACTTAGAGTGGCATTTTAACTACTTTGAATGGAATTTAGAAGGAAACTAATTTAGATCAAAGAAATATTGAAACTTGAAAGACATGCTTCATATAATAGTCCCCTTGCCATAAGAATCTGGCAATGTTATTCTGCATTCCATACAATGTTTGAATGTCTGATATCACCCTTCAGTGTAAAAGAGGTTCTTTCTTCATTTTTGCCTATAGTCCAATTCTAAACAGATTAAAATAAAATAAAATGACAGTCACACTGGTGGTAAATGCTCATGCGTAATTTATCTAAGGTATCAACCTTGAAGTCATTTCCATAGCAGAACAAGGCCAGAAGAACTAAAGTAAAGTAAAGTAAAGCTTTGTATTGGAGCACATCCAGCGTATCTTCTCCCCCACAGGTATATACTCAAGAATGTTATTTTTGAGAAGGCCTGGATTTTTGCTAAATGTTGTGACTTACAAATAAATTGCACAGAAAGAAATCAAGTAGAGTCCCCACCCATTTAAGAGATGAAATAGCACTCACACTGGCCATAAAATGAGATGTATAAGAAATCAGTTGAGCTGTAGGCACAGTTAAACAAAAATGAAAGCAAAAAGAAATTTTCCCATCCAGTATCTTTCAAAAGTCTCCATTAATATTGTCAAAACAAACACATAGTAAGCAATTGTCAGAAATTATTTGCTGCCAGCAGACTGCTCCATTGTTGAAGTTTCTGCTTTTCATTGTTTCATCAAGCAGCACAGAACACATTGAAAGGAAGAGAATCGAGTTTCCCATTCCACTAAAAGATCGAGTTTTATCTACTGCAGTTCGATGGAAAGAATTTTGCTTTTATTCCTTTTGTAAATGATGTGAAGGAAATGTCTACTTCAATTAAACATTTGTTAATACATTACAGTGAAAGATTTTTCTTACCCAAGCTTTTCTTGGAGTCTAATTCCTTGCAGGCTTATACACCTCAGTGGAGAGCTGATGAATGAAACTACTGTGTGATCTGATGAAATTAATCACTCTTTCCTCCACGCTAGCATCTCTTCCACTTACTTTCTTTTATCTTGCTCACCATGTTTCCACTGACTAAAGAGAACAACTTCCTCTGCAGGAGAGTGATAAGCTACCAACTACAACACTGCAAAATTACTGTTCCTGGTTGTGCTAATATACAACCATTCTCTTGCTGTCGCTCTGGTCATCCATTTGACAATTTCAATATGAAATCTCACTCTTCTGGATTAATTAGAGTATTAGTCAATGTCACTATATATGAATGATATTCTTCCAAACAAGTTTTCTTTGAACTTAAAAGGGGAAAAATACACAGAATTATTTCTACTGAATGATTTCAAAATGGCAAAAAATGATCTCGTATCCCGAACCAGAATTCCCTCTAGATACGTTTTTGAAATAATCCATACTACTGTTCTTTATTTTCCCATGAGAAAATATAACACTCAGGAAAGTCGCCTACATTCCCATTACATAATTCTGTGAGTTTCCATTGTCAGAATCTACTTTCATTTACCCATTACCCATCCTTTTCAGAATTGCTAGGATGGTGAACTTCAGCTACATTCCAACAAAGAACAATGCAACAGGTGCAGAAACATGCAAATACTACGAATACAACTTTTTTCAATAAAGTTTCTTTCATATATTAATTCCTAAACTTCCCAGCTAGCATACCTATATTACCTAAGGGCTGCAGTTCTAACACTCCTATATAGCGCCAATTAAGGAAGGTCAACCTAATGCAAGCTATATCATAAAACCCTGGGTGTCTGTTTGATAGTAATAGCCCTTCAGGTAATGTCACAATTTAACTTATTCATAGCATCTCCTGTAAGAGCAACATTTCACAAAATGTACAATTCCTAAAAATCTACAGGGGTGGCCATATTTTGAAATTCCCTTAAATGAGCTAAATTGTTAAAAGAAAGCAAATATGTGTAACTGGATCTAATCCAGGGATGTCAAACTCGCATCACAGAGGCGTCACATGATGCATCAGGACTTTTTTCCCCCCCTTCGCTAAACTGGGCGTGGGCGCGGCCAGCGCATGATGCAATTGGCCCATGGGTGACAAGTTTGACAGCCCTGATCTAATCAAAGAGGAAGGGGCATCCAGATGAGTAAGGCAAAGCAATAGCTCAAATTACAGAACGGGTTTAGTAGAGTGTGCAGCCTTGCATGTCTAAACAGTCTTGCCGTTTCCCATTCACCCAAGGGAAACAAGCGATTCCACAGCACAGAATTTCCTAGTTGACAGACAAGTCGATCTGTTAGAATTCATCGTACTTAACCTGCAAGACTGTTCTAATTCAAGAGGAATGCTTTCAAGATTACTTTGGTTGTACATTTCTTTTCAAAGAATTCGGCAAGAACCCTTGTGGGGTTCTGAGACAGGATAGTCTTAGGGAGAAAGGTTTTTTTCCCCATTTCATGTACATGAACTAAATTACAGGTAATCCTCAACTTGCAACCATTCATTTAGTGACCGAAGTTACAATAGCACTGGAAAAATTGACTTAGGAGCAGTTTTTACATTTATGACCATTACAGCATCCCCATGGTCATGTGATCAAAATTTGGGTGCTTAGCAACTGGCACATATTTGTGACAATTGCACTGTCCTGGAATCATGTAATCACCATTTGCATCCTTCCCACAGCTGGTTGCTGACAGACAAAGACAATGGGAAAAGCCAGCTTCATTTAATGACCACATGATTCACTTAACTGCAGTGATTCACAACTTAGGCAAAAAGTTGTAAAATGGGATGCAATTCACTTAACTGTCTTGCTTAGCAATAGCAATTGTGGGCTCGATTGTAAGTCAAGGACCACCTGTATATTGCACCATATGTGAAGTGCATCTTTGCATGCCCGATTTAATGGTTTCACAGGATGGAGATTTCACTCAGCATTCTATAGTGATCACCAAGGCCAACTACTGATCAAAGCAAAACATAAAAATGAAAGGTCTATAAAAGGGAATATAAACATTGAAATTAATAATGGTCATGTTATATCATCCTGAAGTGGTAAATCTGAGTTAGTGAAAGAAATGGATTGCTTTGCCCCAATATCTTATCATCATTCTGATAGAAGTGGAAGAGAAGGTTTTGGTCTCCATCTAAATTAGATCCCCTCTCCTTATTCATAATAATACTTACAAACATACTTATATATGATACCAGAAGAATTTTCTGACACCTGTAAGATATGCCTTGATCTCTACATTTTCTCAGTGACTATAGGCATCTTAGACTGGTTGTTTATTCACAAATAACTGGTCCAGTCTAGTAATTTAGTCTTTTTTTTTCAATGATGCTGTGAAGTTTGAATACTGGAATCAAGTAGGATTAACACAAACTGCCTTCCTACTTCTTACTCAGTCTTTGCTATTATTTGATACAGAACGAACCTCGCTGTAATCCCCTTTCCCCAGCTTGTTTCCCAGTTGGAGATTCTCAAAATAGCAGTGAATACTAAGATCATCAATCAGCTCTCACCTTCTCCTTTCCCATGTTGATCTGCTTTTCAACCATTTCATTTTCCTTGGAGAAGCTAAACGAAGAATCTCACACTTAAAGTTCACAATGTAAAATGTCAATAAAGTTAAATCATTTTGGAGGACGAGAAAATTATGAGCCATATATATTTCTCTAAGATGTTGTTGATTCTTTAAGAGATGCTTCTGCCATCTTGGGTGAATGAAAGTTGTTTTAAGGGTATTTGGGGCAGAAGCAGGATTTTTGTGGCTTAAAATGGCATTCAGCTACTGTTCACTGGTGTGCTGTCTTGGCAGAATGATACATTTACTGTTGTTTCTTGTTCTATTAATGGAAAGAGTTAAATACACTGCTCTTCTGCTCTGTGTGATGTGATGATCCAGTTTTCCCTGTGAACCAAACCATCTATGAAATTTGAATTAAATCAGATTAAACAAGTACCAAGATGTAGTGTGTAATTTGCCCTCTCCACAAAGCTCAAAATTTTGGAACAAAAGCCATCCACCGAACAAAATAGAAATACGTTAGGCAAAGAATTGTCATAGGTTGGTAAGAAATCGACTCTTAACATATCTAAAGAACACAGAGTTGGAAAAGGCTGTATATGAAGAAGTGTCATATACACTTCACAAGACCAAATCATCTCAGGCCCTACACCTTCCAGAATTGAGCATGATCCCTTTTTGATCTTGGGAATGTCCTCAGCTCATGCTAAGTACTTAACCAGTAATGAGAATGCCTAGAAGTGGTAGTTTATTTTCAGGTAGAAGGAAGCTACAGTATTCTGAATCTGATGTGATCTTAGTGATATTGTAATCAAGTGTGTCCTTGCACATACATGCATTGGTACATACCATATTAGCCCTTCTGGCTCCCCCAGTGAGAATGTCCTAACCCATAATCCATACATTTACACCTTCTCAAAATCCTGGGCAAAACCTTCTCACAATCCTGGGGAAAAACTGATTCCAGAGAAGAAACTGGTTTTAACTTTTGTAAATTCATTTTTGGAGTTACCAGAGTGGCTGGAATGCAAGGTAGGATAAATTCTTTGTCAGGATGAAACTACTGATTCCACAGAAGATACAGGTAATTTGTTATATAGATTAAGTTTAGAGCTAACTGAGAATTGTAGACAATGGAACTTTAATCTTTTCAGCAGGAATATGCATGCATAATAGAGAGAGGCAAAGGGGGAGAGTGTTTATGTATCTTATACCAAGAATATAAGAAACAATTATAAATCCAGAATATATGTTTTTTAAAGAATCTAATGTACATCTATCTCTATATTTCCAAAATAGTTAGTTCCTTCTTATTCTCCAGATCTCTTTTGGTTGGGATGCCAATTCAAGAAGAAAAGTCTTCTCAGGGTAGACATCGAAACCCAACACAAAGTGGAGGTTTCCCATCTTTTAAGGCCCACCTGAAATGGAAACTTGCTCCTGACTGAGTCATCTGTTTGAATTTCCTGATTTTTGCAGGCTTTCACCTGCTTATCTACAATGATTGGTTTATATTTATGTTGATTAACTTTGACATTTGCCCTCCTAAATCTTTGGAGATGAGATTTCTCTTCCTTTCCTCAGATACAGACTTCAACCATAGCTCTCACATAACACCATCTTGTTGACAGTTCTGCTGAATCAAAGTTACAGTATATTTGACAGCACCCCTATTTGGAAGCTCACTTTGTACAAAAGTAAGTTTTTGCTTCAGTGTTATGTTATGAATGAGAAAAGAAAATTACACCATGTTAAAGTAATAGCCAACTGAACTTACATAGAATCATTTATTAATACATAAGTTAAGACAAAAATATTCACAAAGAGTTGCATCGTCATTGCATGAATTTCTTTTAACTAAATTGCTTGTTTGGATGCCTAGTGACTCTAGCCAACTTTTGCAGATATGTACATCAGGAATACTGCACAAACTATGACAAACTTCTATCCATTCTGGGTTGCCTTCTGGTTGAATTATAGAAAATAGTCATGAGAGCTGCACTTTGCAATTGGCAGAGATTTGTAAGTGGCATGTTACCAGTTAGGGTTAGAAAAGGAGGAAAGGCATCATATTTAGACTCAAGAAGGCCTTGAGCAGTGGGTTGGACTAGAAGACCTCTGAGGTCCCTTCCAGCTCTACTATTTTATATTCTGTGAAAATATATCTCCTATCTCCTGAGTGTACTTCTGAAGGGCTGGGTCCTGCCTGTTCTGTTTAGCACAGTAGGTTTTCATTTTGTCTCCTATGCGGTAGCTAACAGTGTTTTTGAAAATTCAGAGATAGCACTTGCATTTGAGGAGAAAAAATGCTAGGTGTTTTTTTTAAATTTCCTGTTTTCCTGATTTATTAGGTAAAAACAAAACCATTGGTTATCTTGCTATTTTCTGATTCTAGTCCCAGAGATCAATGGGATGAGTTGAGGTAGTTCATTGATATATAAGGCAGTAAGTTCACTTTTTCATAAGCTGTTTGCAGTTGACATAGATTGGATCCTCTGTTGCAGTAGGATTTTGACTTGCATTTGCTGAGCCCTGATCAGCCCAGTTTTTGTATTGATGCTGGGTCTATAAAAGAAAGAACAAGAAGACTGTAGTAATGGGAAAAAAATAACAAAAAAAAAGACTGTCCTTCAAACACAAACACTCACAACAGAGGCCAACTTTCCTCCTTATGCTGCATTTTAAGAGTTAGGATCAAAACAATAATACACATGCATGTTATATTATTGCAGATGTGGTAGGCATTAAAGAAAAAAGGTTGAAGTATAGACTAGATTCACATCTACTGCTAAACCATAATTTATTTAACTGAGGTTTATATAATCCATCATTAGCTGAGTTAAGACAACACATTAAACCAAAACCAAATCAATCACTTTGTGATGTAAGTTGATGCGTGACCCCGGCCGAAGAATTTCTAAGAATTACGCGACCTTCCAATCCACACCATGTACTAAAATAAAGAGTATTATTTAGCCAGTTGTCTTCTGTCATGAGGATAGCTGCACTTTATAAGGAAAAACTGTAGAATTCCCTGTGCTCAATCTCGGAAGAGTCACAGAGGAGCATCACGACAAAATAAAAGTTGAAAATAAGAACTTTTGATTTGGCTTAACCTTCATTCTTATTGTAGGAGGAAATTTTTAAAAGGCTTAAAATACTATGTGCTAGTAGTTTGCACGTATTCCCGGTGTGCACCAGGCCTTGTACCTGCCGGTGTTACAAATTAAATAAATGCATTTTGAAATTAAAATGGCTACAAATGTCATGACATTTCAGCAGTCTCATTGCAGAGCTTTCTGCATACAATTTATGGTGAATCTTAAAAAATGTAGTTTGCCTAGACAAGCAATCACACAATTGTGCAGGTATTCCAATGCTGCTGATCCATAGCCTGTATCCTCATTCAAATATGTTATTAGCATATATATATATATATATTGAAGGCATCACATATATATATATGTGATGTCACTTAGCAATGGCAGTGCCAACAATCCCTGGTTGCTGTTATTAAGCAAATCAGTGTAGCTCATTAAGCAAGGGTCTCATGTGATCATGACTTTGACTCCCTTCTGACTTCCCCATTCATTTTATTTGTAGGAAGCCAGCAAGGAAGGTCACAGATCATGATCATGGGAGACACTGATGGTAAGAAATGTGGGTCAGTTAGCAAGTAACCATATAGTGATGAATGTGACTACAGGAATGGTACAATGGCTGCTACTTCAAGGACCAGTCACTGAATGAAGGTTGTTCAGTGAGGACTATCTTGTCTAAATAAATGGTATGACTCTTCCTACTTCTTTGAAATGTCAACATCTTCTATGAAAATGCTGTCAAATGTGCTTTTCGCTATTGGAAATATTCTTTTAAAACTACTTAATCTCATGAAATCACTCTTCTACTGCCTACGCCCTGCATTATCATTGCTGTGCCAGTGCATGGAAATCATCCAATTTAATACTGCTTTTTTTTCTCCAAGAATGGAAAAAAGATTCAGCTGCAACTGATTCTTCTATTTTTCCTCTGTAGAAAAGGAACAAAGAAAGCTGAACAAAGAAAGCCAAATCCTCAGCCTTTCAGGCTGATATAGTTGTGAAGCTACCAAGCTGGCACACCATGAAAAGCTGAATATTAGCTATCTAATAAGAATAAAACAGAACCAGCTCAGCTAATGGCTGTTATGGAGAAACAAGAAAATTTTGAATAGAATATATGATGTTCTGTGTGACGTATAAATTCTCAGTTATAATGCCATTCTAGAAATAAGTAAATAAAGTCTTTGTGCTTTGTGAACAACTTATATAAATTGTCCTGGGGCAGTTTGAAGAGTGCCAGAGGTTCTCCACTTTGTTGTTCAAACAATTGTTTGTCTTACAAAATATAATCCTAAAACCATAGAACAACTGTGCTGGACCAGGCCAAGGCCCACCTTGGTTCATGACGTCATCCAGATACTTCTGATTGTCAGAAGTAGAAACTGAAGACATATCCACTCTTGCCATTGCTTCCTGCAACAAATATCTACAGACATGCTTCTCCCAATGAGATCCTAGTTGAAGAAGCTCTTGAACCCAAAATGCACAACTACTTTTCTGACACAAAAATCTATTCTAAATTGGATACACCTACGATGGACCTCTTTGTCCAGGCACCAGATGTAATGTAATGGGCTAATGGTATTCTCTGAGTCTCAAAAAGAAATGAATGTTTACTAAACGTGATATATAAAGACCACATGAATATTTAAACCTTACCCCTTTAGCAAGGTCATCTTTTCAGAAGACTATGGGGAAAAAGGATCAAGAGAACCCTGCCTTAATGTAATCAGTAATGGGAAGTCTATGATATACTTATCTAACCCATTTTTCCTTGCATTAAGCCTGATTAATAAGACTCTCTGTAAATCCCCTTAGCCATGTGCTACTGTCAAGAGTTTGACATCGTAACTGGTACAATTATTAAAAAATACTGTTTCCATATGGTTTGCCCACAGTGAGAGTATTGATTTTTTTTTTTTTTAAAGTCCACCAACGAAGCAATTGCCATTTGCACATACCTGTCTACAAGTAGTTTTGTAATCTCTCATCTTCTTAATCCTTTTTCTCTTTTTGGTGACACAAAAACTAAATGAATAAAAATAATTTTGTGGTTGTTAACTATTAATTCTTTTTATCATGATTAAAACTTAAATTATTTTAAATTGCATAACTAAATCAGGATGTGTAGCTGAATAAAATGTTACACAAATCAACTTAACTGAAATCTCTGGCACAGTAGTTTCCATATCCCTCCCCTCAAGAATTTCAGACTTTCCAACAAAGATTATTTTTCTTCTTTTTTTTTAAAAAAAAGACTGGAAATCTTATATGGACTTTTTGTTGAAATAAGAAAAGACCGAATTGATGATTTGGGGATTCAGGGATTAAGAACAGATGACGAGAATGAGGAAAATATTAAGACAACGATTACTTGATAGAGAGGGAAAGCATAGTTTTATTATTTCTTTTTCTCTTTATCTTATTTTCTATCTCTTTGTTTGTTTTGTATTCTTTTATTATATTGAAACATTTTACAATTTTAGACTCTTAGTGATATTCAGAATGAGAGTCTGAAAGAGATAAGCCTGGAACAAAAGCCACATTTTTATGTGTTTGTAAAGGTCCATTAACTAACTTGTAATTGAACATTTTCAACCAATTGCTACAGACTGAGGCATGAAAAAAACTGTTTTCCTTGGCAGAAATCAGCAAGATAGGTTCCCCTAAATGCTTCTGTGCCAACTGTAACAACTTGCAGCAAAGACAAGATAGTTATCCCTCCTTGTATGGAGATCAGCATGACATTAATTTGATAAACTACTGAAAAAGCTTTAGATATCATGACAGTATACAAATTTTGGGGACATAGCATACTAGGTGCATTCTGCTATAGTATTGAATCATATCTTACCTTCTGTATGTAAGTATGACCATAATAACCAGGATTAAAAAGGCACCACTTCCAATAAAAATCATATGCAGCTTAGTAAATAAAGGTGCTAAAAAGGAAATACAGTAAATAGAATCAATAAGAGGAAAAATTGATTTTCTGAACAATATATCATCAAAAGATATTTCAAATAACTATGAATATGGAAGACTCAAATATATGAGAAGAAATGAGAAGAACAAGAAGACCAGAGCAGAGTGTATGGAATACAGAAAAATGACTTATCTTCTGAGATTATTATAATTATCTCATTGTAATTATCTAAATTGTAATCACTTTAGAAACTCAAGTTGATTCACAGTAGCTGACATTATTTTGAGCATAAATGGTATGTTTGCAGCCATGCAGTGCTTATAGAAGACACTCCACGAATCATTCCCTGTGTATATATTCTAAGCACAAAGAGAAATGATTTGTTGGCATCCAATGCAATAAAAAGATTTAAATTACATTATATTTTGTTGATAAGGCATCATTACATGCTTCTATAAGCAGCTCCTGGTACATGCTCCTATTGGATCATTAGATTTGATAAACGTAGACCAGGGTTTTCTCAATCTTGGCAACTTTAAGAAGCCTTGGCTGAGGAGTTCTGGGATTGAAGTCTACACATCTTAAAGTTGTCAAATTGATAATCACTGACATAGACCATTACAGGGCAGCAGAGCTGTGGAAGCCGATGGCTCTCTAAATGTAACTTCAGGTTGCCACAGTAGTGCTAGAGAGTATAGGCCATTGGAAGGAATTCTTGAAAGTGCAATTCTGTACAGTCATAGGTTCCTCTGCCTCACCTTACAATATGAAATTACCTTGAGTGAAAGTTTATCAATCATAGATAGCTTTCAAAACATGTTCTTTGTTCCATTGCAACAGGTGTTAAAGGGGGGGACGGGACTTTGCCTCCAACGCTGTATCAAGGACTTTTGCAAAGAAGAAACTCTCCAAGATAGTTATCTGAGAACCGGATATTAAGGATGTTCCATTTTTTGTATTGTTAGAGAAGAGTAAAATTTCTGCTTTCTATGTTAAGACAGGCTTTAGATACTATCTCATAATAAGAACTCCTAGAGAATCTATGACACTTTTTAAAGGGTTAGTTTCTTTAAATAAAAAAACAAAGCTGCATGAAGATAGTCTTTGTTATATTTCATATAAATTCAAATCTCAAAGGCTGAGGAAGATAACGATCTTCTTGAAGAACCTTATCAAACTGATCTTCTAAAAATCTAGGTAAAGCTGATTATTAACTTTCTATGCTACTGTCTGAGACATAAAGCTGAAAGACTGTGTTTCCAGCTTACTTCTCAAAGCTGTGTTTGGGAATAAAGCATGTCACTCTGTGTGTGACTTCAAAAGCTGAAAGAGCCAACACACTCTGTTGGAATACTTCTCAGCCTATGAAAATGTGATTTAATGGAGTTATAACTAATCAGATTGGAATTGCTGCTTGGGAGTTATAACTAATCAGATGGGAATTGCTGCTTGTCTCCTTTTCCTCACATAAAATCCTATAGTAGCTTATATTTCCCAATCTGTTTTTGAGACTCATTTACTGCAATGAGTCTCAAAAATAATAAAGTACTGAAAATCTGTGTTTTGCAGAGCTAAATAATGTCCTTCACTTAATCTAGGCAGAAGAATCTACCACAGTGTTTCTCAACCTTGGTAGCTTTGAGATGTGTGGATCTTATAGGTACCAAGGTTGAGGTGCCCTGATCCACAGAATCATTTCAGAAGAATGAAGATAGTAGGATGCCAATTTTATTAGCGGTTCTGGCCCTAAGTGGCTCCTTCAAAAATGCAATGAATCTTAGACAAATGTAAGTGCTATTGGGGACTTCAGATTCCCTCTTGTCTTATTCCAGGACCTCTCTGCCTAAAATTGTACAGTCCAGGGTTTTCAAATGATCTTCCAAGATAGGAAACAGTTTGAGTTTGGTCCAGGTGCTGATTAATTAAAAAGTACTTTGTTAAGCTGGATGACGTCTTTTCTGTCACACCTCCAGTTTTCAAAGTACTTCCTCAGAATTGGCATACAGGGGGAAGATTGGCTGACTGGCTACCTGGCCTGAACTCACAAGATTAGGGCTGGATAGGGCCTAACCCTATGTATGGTATCTTCAGAGTCCATCATATTCTTAACTCCTCAATCATTACATAGAGTTATCTTAAGTTCAGCAGTCAATAGAAATTTATCAAGGTATCTTCATCAGTGTTCTGGAGCATTCATGATTTGGAATGAAGTCATTGTATACAAAAAAATGGTTTCAACCTTCCCCCCAGCCAAACTCTGCAAAAGAGATGGTCTGTTTTGACTGAAAGACAATAAGAAAGTAGCAAGCTTAATACAACTTGGGCTGCGTGTCAGGAGCATTTAGTGATCTACAGGCTCTCTGTTCTTTGGCTAATAACAGCTGATGAGGTCATCTAGTTTCAGAACGATCACAGAACAAACAATGCCTGGATGCTGTTTGTAGTGACCGAGATGCAAACAACAAAAGGTCTGTTTATTTTTTTCCCCTTTTATTTTCTTCCGGATTTCAAGTCCGGCATACATTTTAATGTATCAGCCCTATTTCCTAGAAACAAGATGTGGAAAGCAGAGACAACTGACATCCCTCCCATCTCCAAGGAGAGGAAATACTTATTAAGCCTGCCTTGAAGTTCAGACCTAGAAACATGTAGGTGAGTGATTTCAACCTTCACTGCCCCTCAACTGCAGTTCTCTAAAAGAAACACTGACAGCTTGTCAGTTCCAACACACTCAATCCAAACAAGCAGGTAGACGGTAGAGCCACTTGTAAGGTGCTTCGCAGCTAAAAGGTTTGCAATGTTTGCTAAGCACACAAAGTGTAAGAACAGGTCTGTGACAGCGCTGAGCCTTGTGGAAGATGAAGCGAAGGTGTGAAGTGCTTAAGCAGCAGGCCCACCTCTGCGTGATTTCCTCCCCTGTGTTTTTTCTTATAAAAGAGAGATGCATTCAAGGACACCACCTTCAAGTATCTCAACTCTTTTCAGGAATCTGGCCCTTCACTATGTCATTTGCTCATGAACAACAACACTGAAGTTTCTGAACCAGCTAAGGCTGCTTTAAAATATTTTTTTTAAAAAAAAATGCTGCTAATCGACTTTGCTGCCATGCAGCTTAGAGGATTAGCACTCATATTATCTGGAATCAGGATCGGCAGCACAAGTAGCAACAAAAGTCCTGAAATCCAAGCAGAAAGCAAAAAAAAACTCCAAGAGATCACTGCTGGCAAACAATGAAACTGATTCTATTAAAGTGATAAATGAGGCATGTGAAAAGTGAAAAAAGCAACATCTGAAACGGCTGCGGCTGACGATAAGGAAAAAGCATCAGAGTTGAAATGGAGCAGCCTGCGAAAAAAAGACCTCTGCCTCGATTTTCTGTACCAGCCATTCCATTCTGATTGGGATGCATTCTGATTTTAAAAATAAACAAACAAAAAAACTTATATTTTGTGGCTCAGTAAACAAAAATACTTACGAGGGACTTATGACTTTATTGTCTCTGTCTGCTATTGCTACTAATATTTAAACTGCTATGTTCATATTCACTTGGCTTTCTGCGCAGTTTTCTGTGCCTCTTCTCAGTCCTTCTATCCTGGGAAATGCATTATTTCCCTTGATTACTTTCTTACCAACTTTGGCTAGCTAGTACTTTCCTCTTTTGCCAAAACTGCTGGAAAACATGTAGAAGCAGCGATGAGGATTAATGCAAAAGAGAAGTGAAAGAAAGCAGGAAGGACAGGAGAAGTTGTAGAAGAGTGGAGAAGGACCAGCCCTGTTATCACTTAAGTTCTGTGAAAAAGATACCTGGGCCTTGGGTTTGAAGTGACCCATTCAGCTTCAATGGGAGCAGTTCTACAGGGAAATCAATAGAAGGGCAGCAAAAATAGGGAGCTATTCTTGCAAAGAGATCTTGTAAGAGAAGAGCTTAAGCTTGTAAGCAGGAAGAAGAGATGATATATTTTCCTGATAGTCGGATGTATTCTTGGGTCTGAGCCAGAATTCAGACTGAACGCTTGCGTTGCGATGTGTTCGGTTTGTGGCATCTGCTGGTAATTGGAAAGATTCACAGCAATGAAAAACCTCTGCCTGATATTTTGGAAAATGTGTTCAAGTGGCACCAAAACAATACTCATTGAATAGACTGTGATATAAGGTATTTTTGTATTTATTTATTTATTTACATTAAACAAATTGTTTTCTGACCCAGGGGAGCCCTGAGAAAACTATTTCTATGGACAAATTAAATGTGGATGTAACCATTTTGGCCTTTTCTTAATTTGATGTCTAGGATTCAAGAGACGGCGCTCTACAAATGCACAAAGGATTTTGTTCTGTTTTGTTTTTTTAATGGCAGTTCTCATCAGTTTGACTTGTGGGCTTCTGTGTTATTCTAGGACACAGAACTGGTTCTTTAGTTCTTCATTGCTTAAACTGATGGTTTTTTTCAGTAGGATGCAGCAATATAAGTATTTTGCTAATATATATTTTAATAGAGGTAGCTTTTTATAAAGAATCATTGGGAGTGGGCACACATAATATATTTTTATAATAATTATAAATAGGAATCCTAGGTTCTTGGGAAGAATTCAATGTGTATGACAGCCAACTCCCACTAAAGAACCACTGGCTGTGAGTTCACATTTTTGTGTACATATTAATAAAGTATTATTGCATTGGAAGATCTGCAAGAAATACCATTTTTCTGCAAGCAAGAACTGGTGGGGTCATATAATACAGAAAGTGATAGAAAATGAAGAAGTTAAAGTGCTCTGGGACTTTGGACTTCAAACAGTCACCTGCCACATAACACCCCAGACTTAACAATTGTTGATAAGAAAGACAAAAGGTCTGGATAGCAGATGTGACAATGCCTGGAGACAGCAGAAGAGAAGAGAAGGAACTGGAGAAGATAACAGAATACAAAGATCTGTAAACAGAACTAGAACAACTGTGACAAAGCAAGCAAGGATAATACCAGTATTCATAGGCGACTTGGGTGCAATCCTAAAATAACTGGAGCAACACTTGAACGCTATCGGCATTGACAAATTCATCATCAGTCAATTGTAAAAGGCAGCTTTACTTGGAATAGTTTACATCCTGCATCAATATTTCTAAAATTATTAATCAACAACCTCTGCCTATCCCAGGTCCTTGGGAAGGACTCATAGATGGACAAAAATATCAAATCCAGTCTGAACATCTGGCTGACTATGCAATGAACCAAAATAAATAATGACAACATCAAGCATAATGAAGCCAAGAAGAAGATTAGTAGTAAATACATCAGAAAAGTGAAGTTCGTAAAAACTCAGTGGAGGAAAAACAAGGCAATTAACACCTGGGCTATTCCAGTCATTAGATGTACTGCTAGAATAGTGGACCAGATTCAAGCAGAAGCCTTTGAAGCCTTGAAGAACAGAAAAATAATGATAATGAATTATGCTAAATTCTACTAACCAAGGAAAATTGGTGGCTGTGGAATGTTGCTAGATAGTTAAAGAAGAAAATAGCACATTGGAAGGAAATCTGAAGGACGTGAAGAAGATACACTGTGCCCCATGAAGGCTTATGGAATATCAAAAAGACCAAACTGGCCTACAAGAAATACCAAATGAAGAATAGAAAGGAGACTTAGCAAAGCAAAGTCTTACATAGCCAACACATTAAAAATGCAGCAGGCAAAACATATAATGAGACCTGGCAATGATTAAGAGCAAGAAAATTGATAAGAGTCAAACAGTCTAATTCTGGCTGCACAGGACCAAGCTATAAGAACAAACACTTACAATGCTAGAACTGAAAAGACAGCTATAGACAGCAATGCCATCTCTGCAAAGAAGCTGAAGAAAAAGAACTGGTAGGACCACAAAACAGACAAAGTAATAGAACATGAAGCAGCTAAAGTGCTCTGGGACTTCAGAATTCAAGCAATCACATGTCACACACCTGTTAACAACTGTTGATAAGAAATAGCAAAAAAATCTGGTTAATAGACATTGCTATATTTGGAGACAGTGGCATAGAAGAGAAAGAACAGAGAAAAAAAAATCACAAAATGTAAAAACTTGCAGATAGAATGACTGTAGCAAATGAAACCAAAGATAGGACCAGCGGTGGGATTCAATTTTTTTTATTACCGGTTCTGTGGGTGTGGCTTAGTGGTCATGTGACTGGGTGGGGTGTGGCTAGGTGGCCATGTGCCTGGGTGGCCATTGCTAGGTAGACGTGTGCCTGGGTGGCCATGGCTAGGTGGCCATGTGACTGGGTGGGCGTGGTCAGTGGTGGGATTCAAATAATTTAACAACCGTTTCTCTGTCCTAATGACCTGCTGGGTGGTCATGTGACTGGGTGGGCATGGCCTGGGTGGACATGACATGGGACTCTTGTGGTGCTAAGGCAGGACTTCCCTGAAACTCTCCCTCACTCTCATTATACAGGTAATCCTCCAGTTACAAATGTAATAGAGCCTGCCAATTACATTTGCAACCTGAGGATTAATTTGATTGAATCATGTTAAATGAATGTGATCACTCCCTGCTTTCCCCAATGCATTTGTTAATCGAATGTGCAGGTCTTTAAATGCACATGAGGTATC
>JANHFL010005685.1:34841-52208 GCA_032468155.1 Oxyrhabdium leporinum | reverse complement strand
AGAGAGAGAGAGATAGAGAGTGAGTGAGAGAGAGAGAGAGAGAGAGAGAGAGAGAGAGAGAGAGAGAGAGAGAGAGAGAGATTGATTCAGTTCAATTTGGCTCCGAGTGCTCCCCTCTCTCCAGTTTGCAAGGATTCAGCAGACACTGTCTTGGTGATGGGGGGATCATCCCGTACTATGCCTGCCAAGCGTGTTGGAGGGCACCTGGGTAGTATATTTTCTGGCCACTTTGGACCGAGTTGCAATATGCGTATGAGTGCCTGTGTGTGCTGTTGCTTGGGATGATGTTTCTCTGAAGTGCGTGTGGCGATCTAAGGTGGCAACCTCGTGGCGCTGTGATATAACAGCCTGACAGTCACTCCTTTTACAATGCAAGGTTTATTTTTGTATCTTTCCAGAAACAGAGAACGTGGCCGAATTTCCTTACAGTTATTCCCTGGCTGTGTGGGTTGAGAAGTGGAGATGGGGAATGGAAGAGAGAGAGAGGGAGGGGGATAGAGACAGAGAAAGAAAGGGAGAGAAAGGGAGAAAGAGAGGGAGAGGGAGGGAGAAAGAGAAAGAGAGATATACCTGTTTCCCATAGAAAATACTGGGAGCCACAAACCCTTGGTAGCCGTGGCTGGGTGGAGGTCATGTGACTGGGTGGGAGTGAGTGACATCAATTTGGCCACACCCACCCAGATTTTGTGGCTCCTGGTGTTTTGCTTTCTGTGGGAAACGGGTTCAAATGGTTCTTTGACTGTTTAAGGTTGCAGACCCCTGCCCTAAAGAGACCACACTTCTTTCCACAATCACATTATTAAAACATATTTATTAATACAAGCTCAAACATTGCAAAAATATATATTCACATAATTACAATTTACAATTACCTACTTCATTACTTTCTTACATCTGTCTGTAACATCATAATGCTAGAACAGCATTTCCACAGAGACATTTACTATACGTTCTTCGGATTTACCTCTCCTACTATTAAGTCGAGAACTGTGCAAATTTTCCTTTTCTTGGTAGATAATCCAATACAAGGGATTTAATATTTAATACGCCATTTTAGTTCTCATTTCTTTTGGAAAAGCCAGTCCAGTTGATGTGCCTCTGTTAACATGGTGTCTATCAACTGCTGAGAAGCTGTACAAGTGTTTCCAGGCACTTTATGTGATATGTTTCTTCTTGACTTTCTTGTGGCTGTTGAAGACCTAAAAGGAAATGCATTAACTTTTAAAATAACAGATACATGTCTCAAGTGAAAAGAGAAATAAAAGCCAAATCTCTTATAGTGTCATATTGTTGTGACTAGTTACAATTCTGATATTCCGTTATTTAGTCATAGTGAATTAAAATAAATTTTTCATCAAAATCTGGCAGCTGAGTTTGAACCTGATCTAGGAATGCCTACACTGACTAGCAATGCCTCTCCAGAGTTTCTAACATTGGTTTTCCCAGTCCTATTTCATTATGCTAAAATTTACACTATTCTGCAGACCTTTCTTGTTTTATTCAATACAGTTAGACAATGTTACAATATTTTACATAGTACACAGAGCCTTACAAATCTATTTGAATGGGTGAGGAATGCATTGGTCTTTCAATCAAACAATGCCTCATTTGATATTCCCTTCTATCATTTAGAGCAGGGCTATCCAAGCTTGGCAACTTTTAAGACCTGTGGACTTCAACTCCTAGAGCTGGCTGAGGATTCTGGGACTTGAAGCCCACAAGTTTTAAAGCTGCCAAGATTGGACACCTCTGATTTAGATCATGTTGTTTCTAAACATGCAGATGATGTTACGCATAGAATGGTACATGTTTGAAATCTATCTGTTCTAGCACAGAAGTACTTTTGGCTGTGCCAGCAACGGAACATTCCGTGGTTTGTTCATAGTTTGCGAACTCTTAACTCCGTATTGATTTGTATTATATTATACATTTAGTATATGAAATAGGGCACAAATCAACATTTTAAAAACGTGTTTATTTTTATAGGATTTAACACATGCTTAATTCTTACTTTAAAAAAAATGGCAATTGTCCTTTTCCTAGAATTAAGCCTCTTTGTGCATGGAAATTTGATTTCCTTCCTTGCACGGGCATTAAATTGAGTTTGTGTGCACAAGCTTTTGTACAATTCATTATGATTTAATGAAAGTGCTGCTTGTGCTAATTATATCAGTTATTCTTTTGCTTCACTGTATAGCTGTTTCACTTTGTAACTAGCTTGGATGTAAATCAAGATAATCCACAATTGGTTCTTCTCTAGAGAAGGCTATACAAGCTGGCTTTTGAAATAATTATCTTGATATCCTATTTTTTTTTCTTTTACTGTTTTATGGCTGAATCAAGAAATAGATGTGAAAATAAATCAAGAGTGTCTCAGAAGATGAAATACTTCTAAAGCATATACACCAACCAAATCATAACACTCAGGAATATCCATGGGAAACATTACATATTTCTCTCAATATAAAATACAATGTGCTCAGGATACACCTATTTTTTTTTCAATTATAGGCTGCATTTCTCTAAAAGTTGAATCAATATATTGTAAAGAAAAACCTCATCAAACTATGAAAACATCTGTAATATTCAGCTCATCTAGTACAATTTAATGTTTTTTTTTTCCTGGAAAAACTTGGGGGAAAGCTTAATTGGCTTTTTATTTAGTGAATTATCCAAAATTACTTTCCAGCTGTGCTGATATTAGCCTGGCAATTTCCTTTATTTTTACTGTCTGCCAGATAGGAGCCTCACCCGCTGCCAAGAGCCAGGAAGCAACCATTTTTTGTTGTTGTTGTACTTGAATAATAAGTGCAGCTGGATAATTGTGATGCCTATCGCTAACAAATGCATTCTACCTACAATTTTTGTTTTATTACTAACTTTGAAGAATTGCAAAATTTACAGCTAAAACTTTGGGCCTAATGATTCAACTTCCTTGCTTATTCCCCATCCCACTTGCATCTTGCCTGTAGGACATACTAGTGCCATTTCCCCCCAAAAGTAATTTCCAAATCATACATATTTCTCTCCATCCCTCTGTCCATCTATTCCTCCATCCAAGCAAATACTTTAAAACAGGGCTGTCAAACTCACGGCCCAGATGCGTCATGCACTGGTCACACCCACGCCCGGTTTAGCGTAGGGGGAAAAAGTTACGGTATGTCACATAGCAATGCTGTGATGACGCGAGTTTGACACCCCTGCTTTAAAAAGTAGTATCCAGAAATCATAAAATTTTTAGAAGGTTGCCTTTTCCTTTGAGAATATCCCTCTGCCTATCCCCCACCCCCAAAAAACACCACTCATTCAATCCCAGTATTGTATTCTTGGGCAAAGTTAAAAATTTAACACATATTCACATATCAAATGTTATTTGTTTGAGATGGAAACCAAACTTGTTAATAACATACATTTCTTTTCCAACATAAAAGCTTCATCCACCCTTCTTTTTATCGATGGATTCTTCAAAGTCACTTTTGCCTGTAGCACAAAAAAGGAAAAAAATAAATAAATTCAATGTTTGTTAATTCCCCTGTGCTGATGCTCTTCAAATCATTTCTTCGTCTTACTCCTTTCTTGGCAGTGGGCCATGAGGTTATGACATTCAAAAACTTAAGAATGCAAAACATGTGCTTCTGTGACTTGTTTGATGGAAGGGGGAGGGGGAGTGCAGGGTAGAACAGGAGAAAGAAAATAGGTTCAATGAAATAACACAATAAAAAAGAGAAGCTTTATTTTCCCCCCCCAAAATAGCTGTTTGCAATGCTCAGCATAACAGAATTCTCCCTATTGAATATGAATCTGCCTTGAGAACAAGCATAGGGTATTTTTTTTTACATTGTAACAAACACTGTGTTTTAAAGATAGTCTTATGCTGTGATATATCCATGTTAATTTGCTAAATGAATGTATAATGCAGAAACTTAGTGTACAGGAAAAGTATTTTTATGAGATGGAAAAGAAAAATATATGGTTTAATTAGGCACATCCTAATGGTGGTAAGATCTTCATAGACTATATTCAGAACGGGAATGTAGGAATAAGAAAAATGAATACGAAAGATTTCTGTCATGCTCTAATGCAGTGATTTTTTTTTTTATCCTTGGCAATCTGAAGGTGTGTGAACTTCAACTCCCAGAGTATCCCAGACAGCATTGCTGACTATGGAATTCTGGGATTTGAAGTTCACACATTTTCAAGCTGCCAAGGTTGAGAAACACTGCAATCTTTAAACCAGATAAAGCCAAACCTGGATTTTGACATTCAGTAATGAGTAATGGTTGTAGAGAGTGAGAGAAATATAATTATAAAGCTACAGAATAGGATAGATATATTTCATCTAATAAAGCCTTGATGGAGCTTTAATTTTCTTCAACCCACAGCCATAATCTTATTGTTATGTACTGTAGTAAGTATTTTTAAGGGAATAATGACCTATGCTTTTTCCATCTTGAATGCCAGAGAAGATGTGACACTTGGTTTTTGTTTTGTTTTTTGTTTATAAGCTCTGGAGTGTAACAGAAGATTGACATTCTTCTTTTTTTATAAGAAATAGCTGAAGAAGAGACAACAGAGATAGAAATTCCTTATGAGAGAATGAGTGGAAAACACCAAACTGGAGGGTGGGGTGGGAAACATGACTTGACATTCATGGAAGAAAACAGCAGCTTATTTGCAAGATTTACATTCAGGGAAAGATGGTGACTTTCAAATGCATTACATAAAGAGATAAAAAAATCATTTTGGTGACCTTTTTAATAATAAATATCTGAACCCAGAAAATATAAAGAGAAAGAGACTGTCTCAAGAATTTTCCTTTTAAAAAAATTAGTTTACTTATACTGAAGAACCAAAATAATTTTAACTAGTATGTTCTTGACTGAAATAGAACCAACCATTTTTGCTGCATGCTTTCATCTGCTGCAGCATTGTCTTAGATTAGTCAAGAAGTGAGAAAGGGCTAATGGCAGATACATGACATCATTACTTTCTGATGTACTATGAGGAACTCATCAAATTTGCAGACGACACCAAGCTGGCAGAAATAGCCAACACTCCAGAAGGAAGGCTTAAGATACAGAAGGATCTTGACAGACTTGAACATTGAGCCCTATCTAACAAAATGAAATTTAATGGTGAAAAAAGTACAGTTCTACATTTAGGCAAGAAAAACCAAATGCACAGGTATAGTATAGGCAGTACTTGGCTCAATAGTAATAATCTTGAAGTCCTAGTGGACGATTAAATACGAGCCAGCAGTGTGCTGCAGCTGTTAAAACAGCTAACACACTCCTAGGCTGCATGAACAGAGGGACAGAATCAAGATCAAGTGAAGTGTTAATGCCATTTTATAATGCCTTGGAATACTGCATCTAGTTTTGGTTGTCATAATGTAAAAAAAGATGTTGAGACTCTTGAACAGGGGTGTCAAACTTGATTTCATTGAGGGCCACATCAGGGTTGTGTTTGACCTCAGGGGTGCCCAGGGTGGGTGTGGCCAGCTCGACGTCACTTCTGTTGGCCTGAGCACTCTGCCAGCGAAAATGGGCTTCCAGGCTCCGTTTTGGCTACGACTGCCTCCTGCAACCCCTCTGCCAGTGAAAATGGAGCTCGGGAGGGCTGCCTGCGGCCCTCGCATGGTCCATTTTCAGTTGTGATGGCCTCCTGCAACCCTCTGACAGCAAAAACAGGCTCCTGAGCTCTGTTTTCAGCTGTGGTGGCCTCTTACAACCCTCTGACAGCAAAAATGGAGTTCAGGAGGGCCACCCATGGCTTGCCCAAGCTCCGTTTTCGCTAACAGAGGCACCATAGGCTGGTCCTTCGTTGTTTCTAGGGCAGCCCCATGGGCCAGTTCTAAGCACCCAGTGGGCTGGATCCAGCCCCTGCGCCCTGAGTTTGACACCCCTGTTCTAGAAAAAGTGCAGAGAAGATCAACAAAGATGACTGGGGGACTGGAGGCTAAAACATATAAAGAATGGTTGATGGAATTGAGTATGTCTAGTTTAATGAAAAGGACTGGTGTGACATGATAGCCATGTTCCAATATTTGAGGGGCTGCCACAAAGAAGAGGGGGTCAAGCTATTCTGCAAAGCACTAGAACGCAGGACAAGAATTAATGGATAGAAGCTAGTCAAGGAGAGAAGCAACCTAAGAACTAAGGAGAAATTTCCTGACAGTTAGAACAATTCATCAGTGGAACAACTTGCCTCCAGAAGTTATGAATGCTCTAACACTGGAAGTTTTTAAGAAGAGATTGGACAACCATTTATCTGAAATGGAAAAGGACTTCCTGCCTGAGCAGGGATTTGGACTAGAAGATGTTTCAGATGTTGTGGTGTGACTATATAATGGGGGATTTCTATCATATTATCATCACATGTGTGCCATCATTTCAACACTGCAGTTGCTGCAGATGCCACTGGACTTTTCGAACTCTTACATTCTTTGATTTGCTGAATGATTTCACTGATTATATTCAGTGGCAATCAACTGTATTACTGACCACGTTATGAGAATGTAGGCTAAGTGGAAGTGTGCTTATATGCATAGAGAGACTGATGTATTTGTGTATTTATAATGTACACATGCGGGTTAAGAGATTAGTGCCTAATTGAAAATTGCAGTACTTCTGTGTGAACACATCAGAAATAAAAACCCCAAGTCTTTAAAACACTAACCTTCTGATAGTTGTGAAGCAAAGCCCAAATTGCAGATGCTCCTATTCTCCGAGCTGCAAGGCTATCACTTTCCAGACAGGCAGATAGCAAGGCAACAGCTTTATCTAGGAGGATGACAAAAGATTGCACATGTATCTAACCAAAGGCTATTCGATCACAGTTTCAGCTTCTCCAATGCATTCTTGTGAGTAATTTCTCACTTCCCGTGATAAATATTATGCCAATGCATAGGCTTATAAAAGTCACAACAATTTCATTTCAGCAAACTTCTCTACGGCAGCTTTTTCTTTTGTACTGACATTAAAAAATGATCCTGATGGGAAGGAGAAAAAGTGATACGGAACACACATGGCTGTGTATGCAGCATCAGTTGGCAGCTTTTTCACTCAGGTGTGTCAGTTTCTTTAAAGTTATCCAGAGGTATTCCATAGATCACCTTTCCCCTTTAGATCTAGGCTGCTGCAGATCCCTATTAAATGTTGGGAAAAATAAATCTAAATGTAAGAAATAATGCTTTCAGGACTTAAGTTACTGGGTATCTTCTTGTGCTGATTATACTATAAATATTCTATATTACACATAATCTATTTACTATTATATTTACTATATATTGAGGGCAATGATTAAGAAGTTGATAAGTATTATCTCTTCTCAGTATTAAAAAAAAGTCCTATAATTCTGCTTTCATGAAAGCTTTGTGATTGTGCCTCTGAAAATTACCTTCTATTGCACTTGAGTTCTTATTATGATTTTGTTCAGAACATCAATTAGATTGACCTTCAGTATAGCTACCTTTAAAAGATATTGTACCTGGATAACAAAACTTTTCCTTTCTTGGCCAGCACCTTACATTTTTCCATCCACTGTCTTTATTTATAGGTCTTTCCTCCCTCCTTCTCACCTTCAACATATGCTGAATGATGAAGAGGACTTCTTGCTGAAAATCTTGTGTGGTAGCTACCAGAATAGTCAGGCAAAAAAAAATCTAGGGCTATCTGATTCTAAAACTGAATCTTATATGATCACTGAAGAAACAATGCTCACAATAATATATGAAATCTTTACTGTAGCATAGTAGTTTTGAGCCTGAAATTATATACTAGGGTTATTTTATAAGCTCCAGCTCTACCATTTCTCAACCCAATACTCTGACTAGTTGTAATCTCATCCTGTATGTTTAAAAGGCCCTTAATTGGAAAGATTGGTTTAAAGCCAGAAAATAGGTATTTACCATTTGCTAGTATCTTGGGTTTGTTGGCTGGACTAAAGCAGATATTGTGCAGAATCAGAAGGATCATGTCTGGGTTGTTTCTATGTTTATATTTGGCCATCTCTATAAGTTGATCTAAGCCACCATTCAATTTCACGATCATTTGCTGTCCATCTTCTCCAAAGGATAAATTCAGTAAGAGTTTTATCCAAGCAGTAGCCAACATGCTGAGGCTTTTATTTCCTCCTTTTGGCAATGATAGAGACAAAAAATTCTGCAGAAAATTATTCTAAAGTAGGAGAGAAAAAGATATGGTTATTAAGAAATTATTTTTCATAACCCATTAACAAAACATGTTACTCCCCACCTCTGGAAATATTGGTATTGAGTAACCAATAAAGGAAAATATTTGTAGCTCAGGGTTGAAATGTGGGGTCCTTGGTGCTCTCTAAGCTTGACTGTTTTCCTGCAGAGGTTTCATTACCCAAACTAGATATCATCATCAGTTTGGGTAATGAAATGTCTGCAAGAAAACAACCAAGCTCAGAGAGCACTAAGCACCCTTCAATACTGAATAAGACATTCCACTGGAAAATTTATTGTTACATTTGAATAAATTAGCTCCCTTTGTTCTGAGTTATTCTTCTAGCTGTAGCATGTTTTGTTCTCACTCTTGAGATGAGTAACTTCCGGTGCTCTAGGTGTTGCTAAACTGAATCTTCCAACAACCTGGCTAGTTGTTGGCAATGGATATTGGGAACTGTAGTTCAGCAACATCTGAGGAGAATTAATAACTCATTTTTATCTCATCCTAGTCGGAACTTCAACTGAAAATCCTGGCCTATACAAAAGGCCCTAGTCCTTTTACAACTAAGAATATTTTAACAATACTTGAAAATGCACTGCTTTTTCTCAGCAATTTAAATGTTGCCATTTATAACAAAAATAAATCCTCTGTCTTTTATCACTGTGTACAGTAATCTGGAAATTTGATTATAATCAGTTAGCTTATTTATAAAGTTGTATACAAAACACATTCCGTCACGCTTATTTTAATAACTGAAACCTATATGGAAAAAAAGCAAAAGACAAAAACAAAAACCAGGAGTCAAAGAATCATAAACAGGATGTAAAAACAATTTGAGGTTTTTTTTTCTGCAAAATACTGTATTTTTTTCTCATGTATAATGTAACAATTTGTCAGAGAAATATTTCAGTTTAAGAAACACCGTCAGTAAGGAGAGACAGCGTGCAAACTCTGGTGGGCTACAAGATCTTTGAAGAGCTTGCACAAAGTCTTTAGGAAAATGAAGAAAACTTCTAGAAGATTATTTTGGCTAGGAGAAGCTGACCACCAGCAAAAGAACACTGGGAGATACAGAAGCCATAAGATACTCATGCGCTACAAACGGACCTTGTTATAGCTTCTGCAACTGTGCATAAAATTGTTGCTTATTCCTACTACAGAAAAAAAACCTCAATGATACACAAAATGTAGCTCTACATTGTCAGATGCTTCCTGTAGATAACTAAGGCCAGCTATCTTCAGGAATATATGTGTCCTGAGCCTGTCAGACATGTGAAATTAAACATCCATTAATTAATTTAAAAGCCTCCAAAAGGAAACTTCCTTCAGATATCAACATGTATATTAAGCTGCTGTCAGGAAAAACTATGCAGATAGATGACTGCTCAATCAAACTACAAGCAAATTTCTGGCTTTCAATATGTCCTGGCTCTACTTGAAGCTGCCAAAAGCTGAACTGAGGGCTTTCTTGCACACAAGCGATTTGCTCAACAACTAAATTTTCTGCTAGAAAATCAAAAAGCAATCCATATATTTTTCCCATCTATCAGCTATTCTAAATGCTAGATGGATACAAATGAAATGAAATAGGTAGATAATTTTATTACCCAAAGTTACAGACCAAATGTAAAGCAGTTATGAAAGTTGTTGTGAAAAGTTCACTTTCTAACTGCAGGACTGGAAACTGAACCAAAGCATTTTTAGGTAGGGTAGGATAGGGTAGGGTAGGGCAGGGTAGGGGAAGGAAGGAAGGAAGGAAGGAAGGAACTATCCATAATAAAAGCTGGTAAGGAATAATTCAGTCATTTTTGAATTAGTGATGAAAATAATAGTTTGCATTATTATGGAAGTCTAAATATAATTCATTCTTTCTAGCAATGGTTGTCACCTTTTAAAGCTCCTACATTGCTCCTTTTAAGGCTAGCAAAGGACCTTTTTATTCTCCCAGCACTGCATCTTTTCAATTTAAAGCACTTATGTGATTTTTTTAAAAAAACATGTCATCTAATAATTTACTGCTTTACTACTTACATTGCTCGTGCATCTGTCAACTTGATTTTTAAATACATAGTCTCTCTCTCTCTCTCTCTCTCTCACTCTCTCTCTCTCTCTCTCTCACACACACACACAATGTTTTGCAATATTCTACATTGCACAATATAAATGTTAACATTTCAATCAATCCCGTGCATTGAAAAGCGAATGCAATTGTCCTCATTCCTTTTCATTAGGGTAGCTTTAACTTTTTAGACAATGTTTCTATGTATAAGGGAAAAAGTGGTGAGAAGAAACAAAGGGCAAGGTTCTGACTTCTCCAGTTGGTGAGCCCAATCTGAGGAGAATTCCTCTTTCTTCAGAGCACTAGCAACAAGACCTACAGCTCTGGGGCTGGATGGTGTCATCTGTTTCCGTGAGCAGCCCACTTCCACCACAGTTAGCAGTTAGCAGCTATAATAACAACAAAACATTAACAACCACTATCTTGTGTTTTTTTCCTTTGTTCCCCCATTCTCTTTCCTTTTTGATGTCACACTTAATCATAAGCTGAGGAAGAGGGCTATCTATGTTACAGTATTATTCACACCCATACAGAAACTTCTGGCTTGGGTTTTTTTTTTACAAAAAGGGCAGAGTTCATGCCTTGCACTTGGAAGCTTTAAAAATAAAGTGGCATCTGGTGGCAGACAATGTCTTATTGACAAAGGTCTTTGGGAAAGTTTCTGACATGCAGGAAGTGACTTTGCCATTCAAGGAAGAATTGCTGCCTCCACACAACCAATCATTTCTGGGGAGAGCTTTACTCCATAATTTCATCTCAGGATAACCACCCTGTGATGAAGAAAAGAAGCAAAGAATAGAGGAGATATTTCCCCTGCAAAAGGCGCGTTTGACATATATGACAAATTATACTGACAATGTGTATAAATTATCCCTAAAGCATAAGTCATGTACAAACGATGCCAAGATGCTTACATTAAACATGTAGGAATGGACGTTTTGCTGAGCTAAGAAGCAGAAATATTAACTAAAAAATAGAACAGACAAGACAGTTAGTCTTTTATCAGCCAGTAATCTGGCCAATTAAAACTTGTATTTGGATGTGATAATATCTGCAAGCTTCTTCCACAGAAATCAGTGATGCAAAACTATACATAATTATACACACTTGTATTTATATCTTTAATCAGGGACTACAACTGAGCCAACTTTGTAGTAATAATCCCTATAATTGCAAATATTGAGTATTCAAAGGTAAGAAAGACGATTCATTAAGAATCCGTAGATGCAATATCTACATATACTTACATATGAATGCATGTACACACATACACACACACACGTATAATTGTGTTCTACATGCTTTGCGTTTACTTGCACTATAATTCTTACTTATAAGTCTCAATCTTACATTCATATCTTTTTCTGCTTGACCCAGATTATTTTAACATCTTCCCTGAGCACTGAACAAAACCAAAACCACTTCCTGAATTTTATCATTATATTCAGAATGCTGAATGCCTACCTTCTGAAGAACACCTTTGCAATCTTGAGATACAACCAGGTTTGCCAGAAGATTAAAGGTCATCTGCTGAATGATGCCGTTCTCAGACAAAGTTTGAGTCGCTAACTTCATGATATTATGCATAAGTGGGTTCCCAGCTGCCGTTCTTTGGGTTGTCTGGAAAGAGCAAAAGCTGCTACTTGCCAAGCAAAGGGAAGCACAGCCTTTAAAGATCAAAATATTGTTATAGGTAAACAGAACAAACTATGGTTTATCAACTGTTGCAGGAGTACAATGTTGACTAGACAAAGGAATCTTGTTTCAAGCTTTTTTTCATATGAAACCCATCTCTTTCTCTCATCTCCAGGCTTATGGGAAATAAATAGTTTATGAATAGTTTCCCTTTCACGTGTATTCATTTCCTTCAACCTACACTAATTTTATTTATTTTTTGTTTTAAAAGTAATCAATTGAAAAAAAGCTACAGTTATAAATCCTCGGTTCCTTCATTTTTGTTTTTTGTTTTCCAAGCAGGATATTCCTTTTGTTTTCTCACTGGCTCTCATCTCCAGCTCTTTCTTCTAGCCATATTCTAACTATAGGCATGTTGGTATTTATCATCTAAATGTACTATTAGAGGGAATGATTCATGATGATTGAAAGATGTGAAGAAAGAAGAGTTTTCTTCTTTAAAAATAAAGTGATAGAATTCACTGGCATAACATGATCTATGAAGACACATTCACCAAGAGTTTGATAATTCATCTTCATAAAACAATGACAAAACATAATATGAATAATTTTGCATCATCTAATGATGGAAATCCAGACATTAGAAGCCTATTATGATGGATTTTTAAAGTAATGTGTAATATTTTGAAGAATATGGCATATATTAAGCCATGCAGTAAGACATCTCTAACATCAGTTTTGGAATGACAAGAACTCAAATTATCTGGCATGAGTTCCTACTTCTTTTAAACCAGCATTTTCATACTTTACCAGAAAAGTTTTCATTCTGTTACCAGAAAAGTTAAGTGGTGAATATTTGGAGACACATATGTATATGGGAGTTGACTTTTTTTTTTAATGATCAGATTATAAATTCTAAGATAGAGAAGAATTTAGGGATTATAATGCTTGCCAAATCTTTCAAGTGAAATAATTCCAAGTTCAAATTCTGTGTCAAAAGATAGTGAAATGTGAAAGCTTCCCTAATATTAATGACTTCTCACTGATGTATTTATTACACGGGGACAAGCATTTGCTGGGAGCTACAAGGAACTTAATTTAGTTTTGAGGGATAAACAAATCTGGTTTGCAGACACAGATCTTATCCATGGCTATAACCCAAAAATCTACTGGAAGCCTTTCCAAGGATGTGACGTGTGTAATGGAACTGATGGAGCTTTTTCTCTGGAATATATTACATCACAGTATAAGCTGCTTTTGAATATAGTCTCTGTTTAAAGAGAGTAACTTGTGTTGTGACAAATGTTGCTGTCTGAAAACAAAATTGAAAACATGCCATGGACATGTACATCTTGGACATGCGGAAGTATTTAGATTATCAAACAGTTATATAATTTAAAATGGAATATAATTTAAACTGAATTCAACTTTGATGAAATAGAGGAAATTAACACCATGACTATAAGGTTGCACACATTAACTTTTTCAGTTTTTCTATGCAGAGGAATTAAGGCATTCCTGAAGACTTCCAAAGCTAGCAAACTCATTTGCTTTCTATTATAACTCATCATGCTAACCCTAACCCTAACCTTCATAGAAAAGGAATATACTTGCTAAGAGGGAAAGAATAAAAGCACGCTAGAAAAAGTGAATAGTAACTCTTTTTCTCACACATATGCACATCTACAATCAACTGTTTTCAGAGTTAGGAAGGCACGAGTGTTTCCATTTCTGTTGGAATACAGATAGTCCTCCTTTAGTGACCACAATTGGAACTGGCAACTTGGTGTTAAGCAAAGTGAAACTGAAACTGTGCTTACAATCTTCCTTCAGCTTTCCTTTGCTTGGCAGACTTGTCCCTAACCCTACATTTGTCATCATCTTTGTAACTGTAAATGGCTGCGGAATGACTCAGTTGCTAAACATGACTACTTATATATAATAAATCGGGGGAAGAGGAGAAAACTATCATTTGTGTAACACAAGGACCTGGAAAAGTGAGTTTTGAACAAAGACTAACTCTAGTTAGGTCCTTCCTTCCTTCCTTCCTTCCTTCCTTCCTTCCTTCCTTCCTTCCTTCCTTCCTTCCCTCCCTGCTTTAATGGTCACTGCCACAAGCAGCAATGATTGAAGCATCACTCACCTGAAAGATAGTTTGCAGTGTAGACACAAAGCAAATGCAAGGCTGCTTGCATTAAGGAATCGTCCATTAGAAGCCAAGGCCACAAAGAATGCAAAATAGAAATGAGATGAGTTCCAAGGGCTGCTGCCTGTCAAATAATAAGAAGATGTTGCAATACTGAAAGAGCTTTTGTAAGCGTGACTGTGAAGCCAATGCAAAATCTAACGGCTCATTGACCACAGACAGGTCTTTTCCAACCTCCATGTCCTCCAAACATATATGTATGTAAACTTTGATGAACCGACCATTTTGGAAGTTGGAATCTATGCATCTGGAGAAGGTCCAAGTTGGAAAGGTAGAAACAGAGGTGTAAATAGTACTTGGGAGAAAGTGTTATTTCCTCTTGTGACATAAAAGTTGATAAACCTAAGGCCTCACAATAAACATACCAATCCCAAACAGAATACAAGTTCAGTTATATTAAAATAAAGGACCAAACTATCACTCACATCCTCAACCCTCTGTTTATTCCTAAACAATTATGACACAATCTGGAAGATAAATAAATTAAGGGTGTTGATTTTTTTTCTTTGTATTTCTAAATAATTCATTTCCATCACCACTGCTAGGCATCTATAAACAGTTGGATTAGCAGAAAGTGAAAAGTGAATATCATAAGTAGATTGCTCCCAATATGGCAAACGGTTACATCTCCAGCAAGGTAGACCTTCAGCATATTTTAGCTGAGGGGTTAGACTAGGGGTTAGGGTTAGGGTTAGACAGATCCCTTGTCTCTTACTTTGCAGGATTCATTTCGAAAAAAGCAATTTCTTAGGAGCTGCATGGCAAGTTTTAATTCTCTGCTGAGGTTGTCTTCCTGGTAGAACAAAAAAATTGGTTTAGATCAATATACAAGCAGAATCTGGTTTATATAACACATACAGTTCTACTTGCTTCTGCAGAACTAGATTCTGCAATAGCTTTGTACTGTAAAGTATCAACCTTATTAACTCTCAAGACTCTTTTTTCCCACCATACATTCAAAAATGGACGACGATTTATGTATGTACGCTTTGCCGCCATTTTGTATAACTTGGCACTTTTGGATACTGCTATTATTATTGTTATCCTTGAGGTGGTGTCATTGTTTCGTGGGTAGTGTTTTTTTCTTTTGCATCAGAATTTCATTTTAATGTATGTTGTTGTATATGACAATAAAGGTTATCTTAATCTTGATAAATTTAACCAAGCATGGACATGCCCCGTATCAAGAAAACAATATTTGTCTTTCATGGGTGGAAAAATCCTTTGAGGTTTAGTGGCCATCCAACACAGGGAGACATCATTCCATTCTGCATAAACAAAGACAGATGCTACTCAAGATCTATTTTGTATTTTGTATTTTCAACCAGAGCAAATCTACTGGCTCTACAATCTACAATAAAATAATTTGCTCTCAAAAGAGCATTAAAAAGAAAGGAACTAAAGCAATGCGATGAATGGAACAATATAAATACCCTCATTGTAAAAGGCTCACCAGAGGTCTGCTCTTTCTATTGACATAATTATACAAGAACATATTAAGACTTTTCTAATTATACTAAACAAATTTAAAATTAAAATATTGAATACCTTCTAAAAAGACATTGATATAACATGGTGGCATATCCATCCAACTAGGATTCACCATTCCTCTTTGTACAAAGGCTACAAAATAACTGATTAAAATGTACACGGAGGCAGATTTGGTTGAATGGTATTCTAATCATTTCATATGGTTGCACGTATCACTTGAGAAATGTTAATTAGTAAGTTATGTTTTAAAAGGAATCGGAAGATATTCAGTTGAAATAAAAACTACTCTTACCCACTTATCCACCCCCTTTTTCAATAAGAGTCTACTTATGGAATGATATACACTTTCCTAGTAAGCATCTTATGTGTTGATTTATACAATTATATAATCAATATCAGAATAAGAATTTTGAAAGTGAGAAGTGCAAGATTTTAATATATACCCTTAAGGTAAGTGATTTCCTGCATCCCTTTCTTTCCCCTCAGAAGCATACTGGATACTGTGTTAGATTTATGAAAGTAAAACACCACGTAAATATTTCTAGCCAGCTCCTGATTGCTGATACAATATAATACTGTATAAGGCAGGGGAAGAGGCTGCTTAACTTTTCCATCCTGAGATTGCCTTACAGGCAAATTCTGTGCTTTCTCCCACTTATGTTCAAACCTACCTTAGAAGGCCACCTAGGTGAAGTAGTAGATAAGAGGAGTTACAAGCATCTTCTGCACCATCTATTATTTCTATTTTTCAAAGCATTTGCCCCACAGTGTAACAGTTAACCTTGAGTGCTTCATATTCAGAATCAAATGGAAATTTGAATATGCACTCCTTTGAAAGCAAAATATTTGAAACTGAGACACCATGTCCAGTTAATGTTACAAGCTGAGAAATTCCAGAGGGAAACATAATTCTTAAGAAAACATTCTTAATAACTATACAGCAACTGCAGCCTTCCAGACAAAGTGAACCACAACTCTCATCTTCCTAAACCACCATTTCCATCCAGTGATGATGATACAGAGTGCTGCACACACACACACACACACACACCCCAAAAAAAATTCTAAAGAAGGAGCATTCTGTTTTTCCAGAGCTGTTGGATTCTCATCATCCCCAGCCTATTAAAATGTAAATATACAAGAGAGTAAGTCTCACTAACTCATATGTACAAAACAAGGATATAAAATGGATAGGAAGAACAGCATTCAGATATTCAACAATTTTTATATCAATATGGTTAAAATACCCTTTTTCTTTGGATTGCTTTTCCAAACTTCAAGGACGCTAGATTCAGTTCTGTATAAACATGTTTCATCTGTTCTAAGCCAGTCTCAATGAGGTTGGCTATAAAGAAAAAAAATGCATTCTATTAATCAATCTGCTCAAAATGTGCAATGGTCAAATGCATACTTGGGCCAATGAGCCAATTTGGACTTGATAGATTGAAGATCTGATATTGTGTAAGATGAATTATCCATTAGCAAAATTTTGACAGATGTAAATAATAAAAATCGTGTTACATTCAGATTTGCTTCTTTATTTTGCTTCTGAAACATAAAATACTTGTCCTAGGGTTAGGGATAGGGTTAGGGATACTGTACATTAATTGTGTTGAAAGAATCAAAACATTTTCTTACACTGGCATCTTTCCAACCAGTATCGCTTAATTGTAGACAAAGAAAGAAAGGTTATGGACATTTATCCAAATTTCTTTCTTTCTTTCTTTCTTTCTTTCTTTCTTTCTTTCTTTCTTTCTTTCTTTCTTTCTTTCTTTCTTTCT
>JANHFL010005685.1:4311-29791 GCA_032468155.1 Oxyrhabdium leporinum | reverse complement strand
GGGGGGAGAAACGATGTCATCACAGGGGGTCTGCAAAGTCTTGAAGAAATGTTATGATTTAAATCTTGACTTAAGACTTGAGGGTCTATAGCCATGATCCGTGGCCACAAAAAAATATTTAAAGGGGGTCCGTGGGAAAAAAAATTGGGAACCACTGGCTTAGATTCCTATAAATTCTACATATAAGTCCTACAATGCCTCTAACAATCTGGGATGTAAATGACTTAAACCACTCCGATCTTATTTGGCTCCTAATTGTGCCATCCCTATTCTCTTTTTAACAAAACATCTGACAAATAAATAAACACCTCCTTAATTTAATCTCGCTTATCATGACATGCATTCACAGTGATTAAGATTGGAGGAAAATGTATGTGAGTATCACTAGTTACAAATCTACCTGAATGAGTAATTCACAGAGCTTGGTTACAGATGATTGAGTCTTCTTTTCATCAAGAAGGAAAGACACTGTTGGCTGGTAGCAAGCATTCTCTTCATTGTTGAACTCTCTTTTCCCTTCTTCAGCAAAAAGAAGGGCTAAGAAATATAAGGAGGCCGTACACAAACTCGGCTGTCTGGTAGAAAGATGGATACATTCACATAGTGTATCTAAAAGGTCAAAGAGAGTCAATTTTTATGATGCAGTAGTATCATAAATATCACATGAAGTATTAGGAAATGAAACGAACTAACAAAAACAAATACCAGGTAATAGGTAACAGGATGATTATGTTGACTATACCTCAATATATGCCCTACCATCCATATTTTATTTATAAAATTCATTTAAGTAAACTTTGAGTTAAGACGGAAGCCATTAACAGCTGAAACAAATTCTCTAAAAATGGTTTATTCCAAGTCTGCATGTCTGTTTGGAGAATCATAAAGAGAAGAAGCAATTCTAAATTATTTTGGGAGAGAAAACCTTTGGTTCTGACAGAAAAACGTTTAACCTCAGCAAAAGATCTATGATAGACACTGGGTTATTTGAAAAAGCATTTCCTAAGGTAGGCCCACTCAGATGTCTCTCGGAAGACGTCTATGTAAACTGCAGGTGCCATCATTACCTCTTTCGTGTTAGCCTTTTATTATATGTATAATTGTTGATGATGTGCATAAATTGAAGGAAAAAATCCTTAGCAGGATGGTGCTCACCTATAAACCTATCTCACTGTAAGCTTCTTGTGTTCTATACTGTTTCTATGAAGCAATAAAATAATTGGGTTTTATAGTAATAATTTGGGTTAAGAAATAATAAGGGTAAGAAAGACTCATTAAAGCAAAGGCAGGCAACCGGAGGACTCAAGTTTGCATAAATAGCCTCCAGGCTATTTTTTTCCAAGTCCCAAAGCCATCTTTGATTATTGTACAGCTGACAAAAATTGGTGGCATAATTTCTTGACATTTTGGGATGAGCACATGAAATGAGTACATGAAAACATAATCTCAAATCCAATTTAAAAGTGTTCTTCCAATCCAGGAAGACTAAAGCTATGGCTCCACCAACTTTTCATCATTATCTCAACCACAAAGTGTTACATGTGGCTCTTGGACATTAAAAGACCCTTCATCTCTATCGTTCAATCCAAGAAATGAAACCTCTGGATGATCTACCTGTGTTTCCCCAAAAATAAGACCCAGTCTTATTTTGTTTTGGACCCCAAGCACTAGGACTTATTTTTGGGGAATGTCTTATTTTTTGAAACAGGCTGCTCACAGAGTGTGAGGCAGGAGGTGGTGCAGGGGTGGCGCCATGCCGCTCCCCCTGCATGCTTCGCGCTTACCATCCTACATCATCCTCCAACATTCCTCTAGCTTTGCCCATACATGCTTGTTCACTTTACTCCTGTAGCAGGAAAGAGGCAAGAAACCCACTCCAGGCTCCAAGGCTCTGTCCGTTGCTGCACCAAAATGTCAACTTGACAAGAGGGGATTGACTTTTCTGCAGATGGTTTCAGGAGGATGCAGTGAATCTACTCAACAGACTGTGGGATGGAATGGGCGGGCTCTTAACTAGAGCTTATTCTGGGGGTAGGGCTTATATTAGGCATACTCTAAAAAAATCGGGCTAGGGCTTATTTTCAGGGAAACACAGTACCTAAAGAGACAAAACCTCTGAATGATCTATACAATCAAGAATAGAAAAACAAACCCAATTCTTCACAGTCTTATCTCCGATTGGCGTTCCTAAAGCATACTGTAATCCATGGTATCAAAACTAGTAAAGGGAAGTTAAAGGCTTTACACTGTTATGCAGAACATTGTTTTAAAACCAGGTATTACCTATTACAGAAGCCCAATGCTTTGCTAATGCAAGAGATACAAATAGTAGTGCACTATGACCACATTTTCTTAACAGTGTAGCTAAGAAAACAAGTAGGCCTTCCCATGTTCGATGAACTGCAGATGATAATTCAGGTCCTGCCACGTAAACATAAGGGGGAAAAAAAGGTAAGAATCTAAGTAAAAGCTCAGCTTAAATGTTTAAGAATAGCTAAAGACGAGAAACTGTCCATTCCATAAGAAGGACAAGACTTATATGCCATCCTAGAGGCAGGAAGATGACAAATATTATAATTGGATATTCCAAAATTAAATTATGAAGCTTATTTTAATTTTAATTATAATTATGAAGTTATTTAATAACATATATACAAATGAAGTTGGCTATAAACTGCTTCTAATATTTGCTTTTTTGTGTCTGTCTTTATATTTATTCAAATTTTTGTGTTTCACATTCACAGATTATGACTGTATTCACAGATTAGTATCTTCAAAAAATAGCTCAAGAGATATCTTCAACGTAAATAAGCATATTACTGCATTCTTAAGTTCTTGATAGTTTTGTACAATATATGGTAACAATGGCGAGCAACAGGTCTACCTGGGACTTAAAATCGTGCTTTGTTTCCTAGAAATTAAATGGCAGTCTCAGTGCTATTCCCACTTAATTAACACAAAGCAAGAAGTCCTAGCAAAAATTTGTAAACAAGGGTGAGCAAAGAAGAACTGAAACAACATTTAAAATAGACTATTATGACTTTATTGGAAAACTCAAATCCTTCCAAAAGGGTTTTGAGCTTGAAACAATCCTTATTTGAGATCAGAATATTTTTTAGAAACTATTTCTTCCCTCTAGCTGCCATGAAGATCCTACCGCAAAAAGTGTTTTCTTGAAAGATTCCTGAAACCTCAGAAGATCAGATTTTTTTTAATGATTGTTTTCCTGAGGAGACTATGAATTCTATTTGTCGGGGTCCCCATCAGCTTTCCAGGCCATTGTTCCATCTAGCCCTGTACTGTCTACAGTATATGGATAATCTTTCAGGTAGAAATGTTTCCATTCCTATTTGGAAATATTCAACAAGTATCACCGAGTTATTGTGATACTTTACTTTGCTTACAGACTGTAGAAAACAAAATGTTGACATCAACTCATACAACTTTTATACAAAATTTTCAGATGTCTGCTCCTTACCTATGCTGTCCTTGGAACTAAAGGAAAAAATTACAAAGAACTTTTCCAAAAGAGGCTTCAGTAACTCATCTTGCAGCACAAGATGAGTGTCCACCAACAAACATGACCTCAACAGTTGAGAAAATGATGAAACAAATTCCAGTAGAAATAAAATCTGCTTAAAAAAACACAAAATTATTAAATGCAGATATTTGGATAACATTTTACAACTATCTTTTTTTAAATCTTTATTCTGCCTTTATTATTTTTACACAGAAGTCAAGGTGGTGAACATATCTAACATATCTTCGTCCTTCTATCTCCTCCACAACAACCACCCTAGAAGGTGTCCCAGAGCTGCTTTTTCAAGAGACAACTGGACTTTCTGGTTTTTCATTTCTTGAAAGACATTCTGCTTCTCATCCAAGAAACTTCTTCAGCTCTGATTAGATGGTGGGGAATCAGAGCCGAAGAAGCTTCTTGGATGAAAAGTGAAATGTCTTCCAAGAAAAGAAAAACCAGATATTCCAGTTGTCTCTGGAAAAAGCAATTGGGACAACCATGCTCTGGATGACTGAGAATCTCCATAGACAGTCATACAAGGTGAACTGGACTGAGAGTGACTGACCCAAAATCACCCAAACTGGCTTTCATTTCTAAGGTGGAACTAGAATCCAGGCACCTGGTTTCTAGTCTGATCCCTTAACCACTCATCCAAACATCTTTAAATAACCCTTAAAGCACTATAGGGCTGGCATTCTACCTTTAAAAAGTAGACCTCTAATCCAGAATATATTTGGAATTAAAATCCACTAAGACTGCTTATTTACTAATAAAAACAACTTTCATACTGTCCTATGACAAGACTTTGGTAATGTACATAATATCAACATGTAGACACAAGAACATATTTTCTGTTAATTTTCTGTGTCTCTTTCTCTATACACACAGATATTTGAGTTACTGAACTACATTTGCTTGGCACTCGCATTAAAGTCCTCTAAAAAGAAAATGTGGAAAGTTTTGCAGTATTTTGAATTGAAGTTAACTAGAAATGCTTTTAAACTAACAAACAAACAGAAGAGTGCATTAGAGCCTGGCATTACTATCTCATTAAAGTGTTTGCTTGTTTAGTAAGGAATTATATAAATTGAAAATATTAGCATGAATAAAATTTTCATAATTGTCATTAATCACTGAGAACAAAAAGATACATTTCTTCTATTTTTCAAATAGAAAATCCCTTCCATGTAGAAAGCCACAGTATTTTTTTTCCATATCATATGTTTAAAAACTGTACAGAAATCATCTATTACAACTAATTCTCTCATTCTGGCCCTAATTGTTTGCTGCACACTGAATCTTTGTGCTAGACATCTAAAATATAATTAACTTCTTTTATTATCTCATCTTTTTTTCATTCTATAATCAACAAATCAGAGAATCCAAACATAGCATACAATATGAACATCTCAGGGATAGATCAAGATGTACACCCAAAGCAACCAATATCTCCAAACTGGCTACACTGTGAATATGGAGGCATACGCCCAAGGAATCGTGGCCATCTGATGGAAACAGGCAACTCTCCTTGCTTTCCTGGGAGACGCTGTGATAAATTTATGTTGTGGTTCATCGACTGCCAGTGGAGATAGCATGTCGAGTCAGATGAGTCAGAGATGGAGGGGCTGCCTGGGTTACCATCAGAGCCGGTGGAAGGCTCTGAGGAACAGGAGGTCTCAGAGCCAGATGCAGAGCAGGGCCCATCTACTCATGCTCAGGCAGAGACAGCTGTTTTCGGGGTCTGAGATGAGGGGGAGGAACAGCTGGGCCCTGTGCCAGATGTGTGTATGTGCAGAGAAGTGCAGAGAGGAGAGCAACACAGGACTGAAGTCCAGCTATCCAGGAAAAGAAGGAGACATTAGCAAGCACCTCCCTGGCTAGGATATACGGAGGAGGGGTGTGGCAGGCGTGGTTGTTGAAGACATCCGTTCATGCTCCAGAAGAATTCCCTCTGGCAGATTCTTTGCCAGGATTTCCTTGCCACTAACTAGGTTAGTCAGGACTCTTTGAATTGGGATTGAAGTGCTAATTGAGGCTCCCTGAGGGAAACTCAGAGACTACTACAGCTTGTGAACCACCTAAGGATGTGTGATCTGGAGCTTTGTCAGTGAATGCTGTGAATTCCTGCCTTTCTAAATAAAAAGGGGTTTCTCCTCATGAGTAGGCTGTTGAGTGGGTTGTGAAGGCTGAGTCAGAACAGTTTATTACTAGAACATCTACAAGCTTCTTGACCCATTCTCCCCTCCCTTTTTTTTCTTCCATTCAGTTGTGTCTGATTCTTGGAAGCTGCTGGAAAGGTTTTTTTAGCAAGGGTTTCAGAAGTAGTTTGCCACTGCCTCCTTTTTAGCATTGAGAGAAAGTGGCTGGCCCACAGTAATCCAGCTGACTTTGTGTCCAAGGTAGAACTAGAACATATGGTCTCCCACTTTCTAGCTTGATGGCTTAACCATTCTCCCAAACTGGCTCTTTAATTCTGGCTCCTAATTACACCAATTAATCACACATTAATGACAGTCAGGAGAAGAATACAAGCAAGGTATATTAGAGTGGGCAACATGGCAGCCATACATTACACAACACTCATCTGTGCACAAAAGAGTATTAAAGTAAAAAGTAGAATAAATTATTTAACATACTTCATATACTCAAGACCCGGGGCGTCAATCTGGCGGCCCATGGGCTGGATGCGTCACACATAGGCCATGCCCACCCAAGCTCCACAAAGGCAAAAAAGTCACGATATGTCACGATACAGTAGAAAGTTAGCGGAAAAAACATTGAAAAAGGCAAAAACCTGTAGGATTTCAGGATTCCCCCATGGCTTTAGACATTTTAAATGATTCTCTATACCTGCCTCATAGTGCTTGCAAAACTGTGCATTACTGCCTGAAAAAGTTATCAGACCTTGTTCTACTTGCCTGGGAGGGGTACCTGAATGCGGATACTCTGCCTCACTTTGTTCAGCAACTGAGGGAGTGGAAGAAGGAGGAATGATCTGATGGAAATTGGAACATTTTCCGCCTGTTTCCTGATGCCTGCCCTCATGAGAATAAAGCTGCACCACTTGTAAAGACCATTAAAAACAGAGGGTTTTGCCTCAGGGAGAGGGGCGGCCGTGGAAGAAATTATTTCAGTTATTTTTATGGCGTAACTGTTGCTTACATGCCTAAAGTTTTGCAAGTGGGCACGCTTTGAACCAGATTTAATAGAGACCTAGGGAAAAGGATACATCTTCTTTCCAAAAGAAAACGCTAAACCTCATTGAGCATATTATTGATCTTGCTCACACTTTATCTTCCTTTCCATTCACAAGAAGGCTCACATGGGGAAGGGAGATCAAAGAAGCTTTGATGTCACTTCTCTGCATTCAGTTGCACAACGTAATTCAGTTACCTGAGTTTTACAACTACACAGCGATCAACTAAGGCACTGCAGGTCCTGAATAATTAATGGAGCGAGATGTTACGGCACACAGATCCCTAAGCACACAAGCGCTTTCTTCCCTGCACTTTGCTATTCACCCCCCCCCCCCCCAATTCCTCAGTTCTCAGCTACGGCAAGAAAAAATGAATTCTAAAATGAAATTATTTTTGCCTTCTTTGTAGCTGTAGCACCTTGGGCAAATTTAATAGCGGTTTAGTAAGTAATAATGCTAATAAAAATTAACCATTTATTGCTTTAAACCTCTATCTTGCATAAAACAGACGTAGCACCTGAACATACTATTTTAAAATGTCAATTTCTTCCACAACGTTCCAGGGAATAAGAAGCTGTGGCTTACATTGGTTAAATGACAGCAGCTTCCAATGTCAAGGATTTTATTTATTCAAGGGAGTTTTACTCCACTCGAGCCAAACTCTATCCCTGCCCGGTTTATAGGAAGAAGGAAACCAGCACACTGAAGTATTTCATAGTTCAGATAAATAACCTGATGGAATGACTTCGGGCTAGAAATCAAGAGAGACATGTTTTCATCAAATCGGAAGTGATCCATCTCTTGCACCATGCTGCTTGCCACGGTCTACTTCGCCTCTAATTCTAAAATATCCTGTTGGTGAACGTGAAGGAAAGAACACTCTGAACGAATATTTCTGAGAAAGAGCATTTGTTTTCTGAACTGACACCAAGCTTAACTACAGTGGAGATCAATATAGGATAGTAAAATCTAGGTCTAACTGGGAATGTGGCTAAAGGGAAGGAGAAAAAGTGGGAGATAGTTTGCTTTAGAGCAGTGGAGAATTTGGGAAGTTGTAGTCCACATATCTTAAAGTAGCACAGCTTGAAAAAAGATGGTTTAGAGGAGGGGTGTCAAATTGCTTAGATCTGGCCCGTGGGGCTGCCCTGGAAACGGTGAAGGACCAGCCCACAGTGCCTCTGCCAGCAAAAACAGAGTTCAGGAGGGCTGCTCCATTTTCGCTGGCAGAGGGTTGCAGGAGGCCATCGCAGCTGAAAACAGAGCTTGGGAGCCCGTTTTCACTGGCAGAGTGCTCGGGCCATCATAGGAGCCCCAACACGAGTGATGTTGAGCTGGCCACACCCACCCCGTCCCCTGAGGTCAAACACAACCCAGATGCAGCCCTCAATGAAATTGAGTTTGACACCCCTGGCTTAGAGGACATGCATGTTGATAGGAAAGTGACAAAAGTATTGTCATTATTAGCATGTCCTTTTTTCTAAACTATACACATATATCAAAAAGTAGGGTAGTTCCTGTCCACAGAGCCAAAACTGAATGGATATTACAGAAAGGGCAAGGAAAAGAACTCGGATAAAAGAGAAAATAGGCACCTGACCAAGCAGTATCTTTAATCTGATAGATGGACCAGACTGTTCATTTTTTTGTGACATTTTTTCCCCAGGAGGCAAAGTCACAGAGATCAATATTCTTATATTCTGGACTCTGCCACTATCTTTAACAGCTAAGGCAGTTTGATAACTCTGGAACAGCTGTATGAGTACAGCATTTTTAATATGAAAGGCAAACTTGTTCAGTTTGTCCAGAGCCACCTCGTCTGGATTGCAGTGAAACAGAAGTCTGCTGAACCGGCAGGTAAAAGGAAGAAGCATTTATTCCTCTGAAGAAACATTCTTCTCATTACTCTAACTTTTCTCCTCCACAATTATATGTAAGAGTCTTTCCACATACAGAGACACATTCAAGGTACAAGCAAGTAGTTAAACTTTATTTCTATAGTAAGTAATATTCTATAGCCTAGATTCTCATCAACTGAAGAGAACCATAGCTCTCTCTTAGGAGACATTATGTTCAACATTCAGAATGAACACCAATAAAGTCTGGGTAACCTGACATATTCATTAAAATGAACAATAGAGTGCCAATTAATTAAATTCAAAAACAGAGGTTAAACCTTCAGACAAAAGCCGTTCAATAGAAAGGAACAGGAACTAAGCAACTAACCTGCATTTTCGAATATTCCTTATGAGTGGGCCAAGGCGGAGGAGCTTTCATTTCAAAGATGTATCTCTCCAGCAAGCTAGAATTTACAAGACTAACCAAAACAAAAACATACATGTTAAGAGAAATAAATATGTACTCCAGCACAGATCATAAAAAATGGTCTTGGTTACTCAAACCGTGGCCTGCATTAATAGAGGCAAGCTATTGTTTAGTATGAACATGAGTGCACCTTCCTTCTTTTCCACTAAAAAAGTGGATATCACCAGCATACATTTATTTAGAAACCAATAGGATTTCACCTCAGTCAATAAAAGGGTACAAGGGCAATAAAATAAAGAAGCTACAAAAAAGGAAATAATAATAAACCCAGACAAATTGCATAAGCAATTAAAATTATATGGAAGGAATGATGTTGTTTTCTCTAGCTGCCTAAAAAGCAAATAAAACAAACAATAGTCCTATTTTGTTGGTTGCTGCTATGCACAGATGAGCTACGAACCCATCACGTTTTCTTTGCTAGAATGTGGGACACATGTGTAGTCGGATCAGACTCACAGGAAAAGCTGGCAACCTCACAGATCCACTGCCTTAGATGTTGGGGATCTGCAGGTAACAACCAGCACCAGATATGAGCTGGATTTGCATAAAAACTGAGTGTGGGAGCCCTTTTATGTTTTATTGCATATAAAATGCATACCCCCCCCCCCAAAAAAAAAAGCTATCTGAATACTGCAATTGCATTTTCTGAATTTTCCAAAGATGTGGCCATTTCATATAGTTAGCTAACTACAGAAGGACAGAGATATGGAATTCTGTGACCAGATTAGTTTCTCCATGGAGGTCATATAAGTGGTACCTTAGTCAAAATCTGAAAAAAAACAGTATTGGCCAGCAAGGAACAGCTTTAAGCTTAAAGACCTAAATGCTGCGTACACGATCCGCCAAAGGAAGGGCTACCTGATCCATAACAAGTTTTAATTCCCATTTTAGGAATACCACATTACTGATTTGTCTATCTGAACTCAGTGTCTGTTTGCACACAACCAGTCCAGTCACATCCAATACAATTTCTGTTCCTTCTTAGAAAGCATAGGAGTACCATCAACCGTGGTGGCACAATGGATAGAAGGCAGTACTGCAGGACTAACTCACTGCTCACTTCAGGAGTTCAATTCTGAGCGGCTCAAGGTTGACTCAGCCTTCCATCCTTCTGAGGTTGACAAAATGAGGACCCAGATTGTTGGGGGCAAGATTATGACTCTGTAAACCATGTAGAGAGGGCTGTAAAAGCACTGTAAAGCAGTATATATAAAGTCTAAGTGCTATTGCTATTGCTATTATGAGGTTCTCTCTCCCCCAGCAAGCTAACCAGGTATTCTTTTTCTCTAGGACGTGATCAATAGTACAAAAGCATTACTTTCAAGGAATGTTAAGGACAATTAGGATTTTTATATGACAAGAGCCAAATAACATGCTAGGTTAAAATAATTAAAAGCAAGTGGAGGAAGATTTGTTCCTAATGGAAAAATTAATAAAGAGGGCTGATACTGTAGGGCTTAAAAAAAAAAAATAATACCACCACAGAAACCTGCAGGGAAAACAATGAAAAAACCTTCCTCCGACCCCCATCCAACAATCTGGGCTCTACTTAAAGTTTGGGAGCCCAGCTAAATATTCTACTACATTTGACATTGGACCATCTATAAGGTTAGGACTAGGGTAGTTAAGAGTTTTTATTTACGTTAGGACACAAAGTTTTAGTCTTTAGTTCTCATTAGAGGATACTGATTCTAGAACTGATTCTAGAATGTCAAACCAAGACTACTGACAATGAAAGAAAAAGTAATGGATTCATTTTTAAACTAAGTTCATTTTTTGGTTTCATGTTATGTGCAGTTAGGCTACTGAAATTAACAGTGGGAAATAGCCTCCTTGGATACAAACCGTAAACTGCTATAGACAAAATCTGGTTAACAAAAATAGCAAAACTATTTGCATCAAGATACCTAGACATCTTATGACTCTATGGCTGACAGAGCTACGTTTAGGACTTCCAAACTCATACTTTTAACAAAACTAAGTTTAACATCAACAGCTATTTTATTTATGTTCGCACATTATTGATGTTCAATATATATATGTGTGTGTGTGTGTGTATGTGTATATGTATGTATATATGTATATGTATATATATATATGTATGTGTATGTGTATATATGTATGTGTATATGTATATGTGTGTGTGTATATATATATATATATATATATAAAAAAAATATAATGACTACTCTTCTATGAATGTTAATATATTTTATTTTATCTTACTTTGGTAGTCATTGGATAATAAAGTAAAGGCATGTCTCAAGTAGATTTAATATACAAATGTATTTCACTGTGCACTTTAAACATTTCCACAGTGTAGAAGTTTAGAAAATATAGTACACTATTTAGGGATGATGCAAATTTAGTGCATATGACTAAGTCAGAAGACTATGTTTTACTTTTTGTATGCAGATCTTAAGAGTCAGAAAGCAGATGAAAATTATGTGCTTTTAGTTAGCCTCAACTAAAACAATAGTTACTTTTTATTTTGACCAACTCCTAATTCAATAAATATGGAATTGTTAAAAGCTGTCAAACGTCATGCCGTGTAGTCAATAAATCTCAACCCTCCAAAATATCAGTTTTGCAAAAGCTTCACTGAATTTATCATTGCTTAGAGGTGTTTCATTATTGGAAGCAAGCAAGAAGTCATATAGAGAAAGCTGTTTTGGCAGCATGTAGGTTTAATAAATAATATTTATTTATTTAATACAAAATATATCTATCTCAGAAATCTCTCATTCTTTTAAATCCTTAACCATTTTTCTCCTAGGCTTTCAATGCAATGGATTTTGTTTCCCCCACAGACCAGATTAAGAGGCCTCCAATGTGTACAGAAGAGTTCTTTCTGGCCTGAACACACACTGGTCCCAACCCCATCAATTTCAGCCCTTTGAGATGTTCCAGATTTGTTCCATTTTTAGGAAGAAAGGGATTCTTCTAGTTTGTTACTTTTGAATTCTTAAAACACTCAACAGTTTATCAATATATGTAACAAAGCTTGGGATATAATTTGTCAGTCTATTTGCAAGCTTTCTAGTTATTGATCTCTTACCTACTGAGAGAAGTTAGTGTATGTGCTCTCCGAAAAGCAATTGTAGTCTCTTTTGGAATAACAACAAGCAGGTTGTCCAACACACCACACACAGCTGAAAGGAGAGGAGGCGTGACTACCGTACACTGATTAGGTCTAATGACAGACTCTGGGGAAACGTGTAGACTTGAAGAGGCTGTTGTGGTTGTGTCACTCTGACCTAGAATATAACATTCAAAAAAAATAAGCTACATGAAATGTGGATTCACATAAAACTCTTGAGATATATTCCTCACTCTGATGTCAACCACAGAGAATCAATTAATTCTATTAGCTACATGAAGCTTCAAAACAACTATTATGCCGACTGTTTCCATAAAAACCCAACCCACCAGTTGCTGTTTCTTAAACTGAACATTGTTAGGGTAAATAGAATAATACGCAACAGTCCAGTAAGAATCATAGTATTACGGCAATATAGGCCCAAAGAGTTTTGTCAATTTGGAATATTTAAAATGGTAAAATATATTGTATTTCAAAACAGAGCTGCTGATATCTGAAAGATGTGCAGATCTAATCTTTCTGCTTTTCCACCCTATGCCTTGATCATCCGAGTTTCAAAAATAAGCTACCAAGTGATGGCTGTTCTTTGGACAATCCATTCCAAAATTTCTAGCATGCACTGTGTACGTAGCATAGCTAAAAAATGAAGTTGTTTAATATAGTTCTCAAGAGTTTCCAACCTTGAGTTACGAGTCGGTTCAATGATGCATCGTGAATAAGACTAACAACTGGCGAAGAGAGTGCTTCTACTTCCATAACACATCCTGGTGATGGTGATGCTGAAATTATCTAAGAAGAACCAAGAGGACAACTTTATTTAATGTGCATTTTGGTTTGTTCTTTAGCTGAGGTACCCCATCTTTTCGCCCAAATGGTGCTCACAGTGCCTAGCAGCAATGCAAAATGCTAAAATTGGGACTATAATAAAATAAGTTCAGACTACTGTAAAGGAATTCAAAGCATGGAGTCAACAAAGAAAAAAAATGCATGGGATTCAGTCAAGTAAATCATCTCAACAAAATTTTTGTAGCCAAATATTGTCTTTACTTGTAGGAAAAAAGTAAAGCAGGAAAGAGTCTTGCCCTCTCTTAGCAATGAGTTTGAAAGTCTGAGAACAGACATTGAGAGAAAAAAAAATCTTGCCATCCCCTTCTCCACTGTCATCTTCTTGTTCCCACCAAATACTGTACATTTGACTTGCTAAGGAGGCAAAGGGGAAGGTATTTTCTGAAAACCATTCCAGGCAATACAATGCTTCAAATATTGTGTGTGTTGTGTGTGTGCAGTGTGTTATGTGAACACACATGCCTTTGGGACAGGTTGATTCCTGGTAAATGCCCTGCAGTTTTCTTGGCAAGATTTTTAGAAGTGATTTGCTACTGTGTTCTTCTTCCTAGGTCTGAAAAAGACATATTCATTTCAATTCACTTTGTTGACTTCATGCCTAAGGCAGGACTAGAATTAATGTTCTCCTTTAAACATGATACCAAACTGACTCTTCCAAATAGTCTATAAGTCTCTATATGTCATAATCACCATATTGAACTGTATTTAGAAAAAGATGGCGACTATATATGAAACATGGTATTGGGTCATGTAATCTTAGTATAATTGACCTATAAAAACTTAAATCTAACACATGGGACATTGAGACTCATATCAAGGGTCATTATGGAGGCCAAACTCAACCAGTTCCTCAATCAGTTCTATTGACATTTAAACTGAATCTCCTTCATAGAACTAGGAATAAGGATTTGTAATAAAACCTCTAATTTAAGCATGACTGTATTTCTAGAACCTTACAGAGTGGATGAGAATTCCTTTAAAATACAATGCAACCCAAATGCCCCCCCCCCTTTGCTAAGTGTTCAACAAGGAACAAGAGAGTCATTTAAGGCACTTTCAATTTAATTAATAACTTCTGCCCATTAAGCACTATGCCATTTAAAGCATTTCCTTTCCCATTTTGTTACACATGGGAAATAAGATGTTTTCATTTCTATTATCTGAGCAGCCTATGGAGGGCCCAGAAGCATGCTATAAATAACAAAAGATGCTATAGCTTTTTGCTTTGCTTTTCAGCACACTAACTTCTTAGCGATGATGACAATGATGATATTAAAGAACCCAGCACAGAGCTAGTCAAACACACAGATGTGTGTGCACCCTGGTGGCCATAGGCACATTACTGTTCCAGAGAACATGGCAAGGTTACTTCAGAGAACCTACCTGTCAGGCCTCACCCTACCACTTAGGAAAGCTCACAAGAATACCAAATAATTAAAATTTATTGAAAAAGGTTAAAAGCCACAGGCAAGGAATTTTCATTAATCTCTGTGATTCAAGAACACTCACTAGTGAGTGTGGGCGTTAATTCTCACATAGTTGGTGAAAAAATAGTATGGTAGCAAATTGAGTCATTGCAGAAACAAAGGACAGATGGAAACTAGTCCATTCAGGAGAAGGCCCATGTTTTTCAATTCCAAGGTCCAGGAGCAAAATAAAGCATAAGATAATTCGAATATTGATTTTGTATTAATGGCTTGCTTTTGAAAGAAATGAAACGGGAATAAACTAATTGTCACTGGTCATCTTAAGACTTCAGACTTAGTTAATATAAAATAATTACCTATATGAGTCAATTTTCTTGGGAGAGGAAAAAAACTTGGTTTGTTCTACCATCAACAGCTAATGCTAATTTGCATAATGTCAGATATACAAACCATTCTAGAACTTATTAGTAGAAACAGTTCTCATTCCAGAAAATATTGTGGCATGTGGTAACATTGTTTTTAGACAGAGCACCATTTTTGGAAATGAAAGCATCTTTTACTTTTCCTAAGAAAAATTACTGTATGCCTTCCACACTGAAAACATCTAGAAGTGTTTTTAACATTGCCTGTTGAAAGGTGAAAAGTTCTGACTGTGAGTAAAAGAGGAATTTAAAAACATAAAAAATATTAAACTGTATTAAGTAACTCAAGAAGACACACAGCTAGTATAATGGAATCCTAGTCCTCCAGACTATCTCATTTCACTATACGTTCAACTTACCCATGTATCAGTAGTTGACTGAGAACTTGGAGATTGGTTCCCACCATTCTGGACTCTCCAAGCAGAAAGAGAATCTTCAAAGTCTGGAAAGGGGAGACAGAGGGCATCTATGCTTAGAAAAGTTTACTCTTGCCACCAATACATTTTCAGCCTGCTGAAGCATTTCATGTCATTTCAAGATGAGCCTCCATAACTTCCTCCATAATTTCAAAAGCAAGAATAAATCTGGGCATAGGTTTATTCTTCCCTGTAGATCGGGGATGGTAACTATGGCCCTTTAATGACTTGTGGACTTCAACTCCCAGTATCTCTGAGCCACCATGGCTCAAGAATTCTGGAGTTGAAGTTCACAAATCATAAATGGGCCATAGTTCCCCACCTCTGCTGTAAATAGTGAGCTGCAGTGTCCAAGATATCAAAGAATAACTTGGTCGTCCATAAGCCTCACCCAGGCAACCATAGTTTATGGTTTGACTAATGACACCAAGCAAACACGATTGACCTAAAAAGATCTCCCTACCTAATTATTTTAAATTTTTAAACATCCCCTTTCATTACCCAGTAAGCAAAAGTCAACAGTGTGTGAAGTGCTTAGAAAGGTTTTTCTTTATAAATATAGAAATGTTTTCAATTTTTTAAAAATATTTTGCATATTCTGTACCTTGAATTGTGAAGCTGAAGTGCAGGACATGGTAATTAATCTTCACTAATAAGCATTTTGTGCCATAGAACTGATGACAAACTGTTGTGTATAATCTTACGCTCTGAGATATTGATTTACCCAACAGTGAATAGACTTAAGGTGAAGGTACACTTGATTTAGCAGGATGGAGAAGGGGGGAATGCTGATTGCGAAGAATGCAGGCACAACAAGTTCCCTATCATTTTATACAAGAGACAGCAATAAGCCACCAACTGTTTACTTCGTGTATCCAACCTAATTGTCTGCCAAACAAATCTCCATGATGCACTGAGAATTGATAGTTTCCACTACGTTCCCTTCAAAGAGTACATATGAAGTGGCCCTATGGAGTGCTGCCAACAATTCTCATGAAATGAAAAAGTATTTCATAAACCCAGTATGGAATTTCTCACAGGACATCATTAACACAGTCACAAAGAGAAATAAACTGCCAGTCTATTTCTTGTAGGCAGTATCTTGCCGTTTTTCAGCCTCTTCCTTTCTTTACATAATTGATATATTCTCCTTAAGGTTTTAATTAATGTATACATTTTAGAAATTCCATAGAGTTATTCTTTTGCTTAATGAGAAAGAATAAATAACCTTTACTAAAAACGCAACAACTTCCCTTTCTACCTCCAACTACAAACACATTTTTTTAAATAACTGCACCCCAAACACTGAAGTGGATTAAGGAGCAAGGTTTTGTTTACTTTAGAACTGCACAAATATTGTAGTGTTACATATTCACAATACTTTATATTGTCACATAATTAAAACTGCGATCATAAGAAGAAATTATTGAGAGCATGGGAAAGAGCAGTGAGATTCATAATATATGAATTCTTGGAAATATTACTTACCATTCATTCCATTCTTTGTTGATACCAGCTGATCTCCCAAGGAAAAATCCACATCAAATGTATACCGACCCAGGTAGCATACCTTCACCATCTCATTCAAATGCTCATAGAAGTGGCAATGATAGAGCAAAGCCTGCAGCGCAGGTTTTCCAGACAGAGATAGACCAGTTGCTTCATCATGTACGCAAGGCCCCTGGAAGGAAAGAAGGAAGGAAGGAAGGAAGGAAGGAAGGAAGGAAGGAAGGAAGGAAGGAAGGAAGGAAGGAAGGAAGATGTGAAAATGTTCTCCTTACATTATAGCTTCTTATGTCTCAAAGATAGGGTACCACAAATGAAATTTCCTCCTCCTCTCCTTTTTTTCCAGTTTTGAGGATTTTGTTTACAGGCAGTCCTCGTTTAGTGACTACAACTGGGATCGGCACCTCTGTTGCTAAGCAACACAGACACTAAGCAAAACATCCCATGATTACATCTGACTTACGTCGCTTCCCAGTTGATCATTACACGAGTCACCGAAAGTCAGAGGCGCGTGGTGAAACATGCAAATGGGAATTATGTGATTGTGGGAGACTATGACAATTTTAAATGTGAGGACTGGTTGTAAAGTTACTTTTCCAGTGCCATTTTAACTTTGAATGGTAGCTAAACAGTTGCTTAACTGTTATTAAATAAAGTCTACCTGTACTTTGTAATTGTACTTCTTAAGTAGAAAACTGTGCCTCTGATTGTTAATAATCTGATATCAAATTAGGCAACTCTCACATTTTTCTTCTCACAGCGAGTGTCGGCAAGAATCCGTAAATTGTAAATCCATGATAATGCAGGTAAAGTGCAATTTATAGCTTATTGGGGGGAAAAGATCTCCTTGTGTATCTTAATTTTTTTGAAAACTAACTTCCAAGCTCTTAATTGTGGTACAATTATAATTGAAGAATTCAAACAAATTTGGACAATTTGGTTTTTAAAGGGTTTTTAAAGTTTTAGAGTAATTTGGTACTTTGTTTTAAATAGTTGTTGTGAACCGCCCCGAGTCTTCGGAATGGGGCGGTATATAAATTGGATAAATAAATAAATAAATAATGGGAGGATTTAACTAATTAAACACTATTTTTTGTTCCCTTTACCCTGTTCTTCCCTACACTCTTTATTTTTCTTCACAAAATGTTTATAACTTAATTTTAACAGATATGGTAGGCATTCAAGAAATCATTGAATAAAGTACAGTTGACAGCCAATTTGGCGTTATAGTTAAGACATCAAGCTAGAAACTGGGAGACCATGAGCTGGCCTTAGACACAAAGCCAACTGGTGACCTTAGGGCAGACACTCTCTCTCTGCCCGTAAAGGAGACAATGGCAAATCACTTCTGAAAAACGTTGTAAGAAAACCGCAGGGGCTAGTCCATGAGAAATCCAAAAATAACTAAACTTTACCCCCTCAAAAGGATTGGTAAATTCAGTGGCCACAATTGATTATTAAAACTTTTCAAGATGTTGAAAAAAAAAGGAATTTATAAACACATATTTATGGAAGTCCTTTGTTTCCCCCTCCCAATCTTTACTAATAAAAAATATTTGTCACTACTTTTTGTTTCAAATGAGCCTCAAGGAAAGAATTTGCTTAATTATCTGGGCATTTGTGCTTTAATTCTACCACAGAAAATGGGAATTCAAGTGCAGACTATCCAAGCAAGATGTACTGACCAAATCAAGCGTGACAGCTTTGCAGATGCTAGGAATGATCATCACATTGAGTCAATTTTTTAAAATACTCGATTCAACTGAGTCCAATTTTAGATTTTTATGCCTAGTAGTTTACAGTCTCAAAGGTATATTAAAACCACTGGAGTCATAATCATGTGTGTGAAATGATACCAAGCACCTTGAAACTATATAACATTTGTGATCCACTGAACTGGAACTAAATGTGGTGATTACTGACTTCAAAAATATTGTTTGTAAAAAAAGAAAATACTAACCCGTCAAATAATCACCCTTGTAAATTAATTGTTTTGTTAATAACACAATGAATCTTAATCTTATACACTACTCAATCTGTTCTTCTTTATAATAATATTTTATTTCTGCAGTGTTCAGCACTCAGATGTTGTTCTTTCTAGTGCTTCAAACATTAAAATAAGATATATAATTTAAATAATCATTGCATTAAAACTCTAGGCCAATTCTCAATCATGGATTACTTGCATGTAACATGGGTCCTGCCCTCCCCAAACCATCATATTTTCTTCCCCTGTGGGCTCCTTGCATGATTCAGAGAAACCGTGAAATGGGACACTCATTTCATGATTGAGAAATTGGATTATATGTGGTTCTGAATGCTGTGGGGTGAAAACAACTGACTCCCTATTTGAAAAGTTTCAACTGTGACTTTGAGAGAATTTAGTGTAGCCTTTGAAAAGTGATGATACCTTGAGAAGGAATTGTTTAGCGTCAGACACCTGGTCACAAAAACATGCTTAACTAATTGGCTTCTTGCAAAATCATCTTACACTACTGGATTGATACCATTTGTTTAAAAACTGAGAAATTCTATCAACATCTTTCCAGGTGAATAGTACATTAATAGTTGGTTATTTTCCATTTGAAATAGCAAATTGAATTGCTACGTGAATGCTTGTTAATTGCAACTGAAGACTTGAGCAAATTTGGGATTGACTGTGTATGTTGGCAGAAGTGGGAACACGATGCTGCAAAATGTATTAGTACAAAATGAAATGATTACAGTATGCTAGAATTCTATAAAGTTTCTTACATTACAGAGCAGCTTAAAAATGAGTAAGTTATCAGAAATCTGGATGGGAACCTCAGGCTGGTTGCTCCAGGATAGTCAAATAACATCCATTTTTAAAAAATCTTTTAAAAGATATGATCTGAAAAAAATATGGCTGGGGCTCATTTTTTCAGTTTACCCTCAATTCAGAAAATCCTATGTGGTTTCAGTTATAACTCTAACATGTTTAACATAGACTGTCAGAGTTACATCTGTTTTAAGTGGAAAGAGTATTTTTTGCAATAGCATTTAGACTTATTTACTACTTCACAGTGCATTACAGCCCTCTCTAAGCGGTTTACAGAGTCAGCATATTGCCCCCAACAATCTGAGTCCTCATTTTACCAACCTCAGAAGGATGGAAGGATGAGTCAAACTTGAGCTGGTCAGAATCGAAGTGATGAACTGCTGGCAGCCGGCAGACAGCAGAAGTAACCTGTAGTACTGCATTCTAACCACTGCGTCACTGTGGCTCTTTACACTAGAACTGCAGTAGCACCTAAAACTACATTAATCTTTACGCTACCTTCTCAGTGGCATCTAAAATTGTGTTAATCCCAATATAGAACTGGCGGACAACACTGACATCTTTCATTCAATAAATGGAAATCTGTTCTAAAGACTCTTGCCAAATTCATTCTTATGCTATCAGTCGTAAAGTCTAGACTATCAATATATACCTTAGGTCAGGGCTGTCAAACTCCCAGCCCGCGGGCCGGATGCGTCACACACTGCCCACGCGTATGCCCAGTTTAGCAAAGGGGAAAAAATACGTCACATGACGCCGCCATGATGACATGAGTTTGATACCCCTGCCTTAGGTTGTAAATAGCCATCACAAATTTTAGGTTTGATTTTCATTGCTTTAGTGAGCATCTGGACAATGTTAACCTCAGAGCCAGTATGTTTCTATTACACTGATTTTGCATGTTTTCCAATTGTGGGCTGCTTATTTTGTATCATTTAAATTGAGTCTTAGGGTTTTTTTCAGTCCATCTTCAATTTGCTTTGGCCATATTTTTGTTGGTGCTGTTCACTGAAACTTCCACTGTGTGGATTACTTTTTCCACAGTGGTATGTGAAAGTGATGTTCTTCTATTCTGCATACATGTCCAAACCATCTTAATCTGCATGTTTGTATTTCAACCTCTCTTGTAGGTTATTTACTGAATCTCATTCTTACAGTATTTTCAGACAGTTGTGGCAGGAGATTCCAGAGGATGTTGTTACGGTCACATTAGAAAACCATGAAGCTTGTTCAGGCCTGCATTTAACAATGCCCATGTCTCAAATCTGTAAGATTTGAGCAAGACCAGCAGGACAGTGCCTGCAAGATCTGCAATCTTAGTTTTCAGTGAAATGAGGTACCACATTAACAATTGAAAGAAAAGCAGCGGCCCCGCCAATTCTGATCTGCACTTCTCCTTTTGATGCTGATTTCTGTTCTTCCACCAGTGACTCGAGAAACCTGAACTAGTTAACCCACTCTATTTCGACTCTGCTGATGCAATAGGTACTTCTCTAAAATATGTATACATATATATATATAGTACATGTACATTCTGTCTGTGTGTGTGTGTGTGTGTGTGGAGAGAGAGAGAGAGAGAGAGAGAGAGAGAGAGAAGAGTGATGTATCATACTATTATTTTACATTTCACACTAGTGCAATGAACTTGGAAAAACAAAACAAAACATGGCTCCAATTTTGCTGAAGAGAAAGGAAGAATGGCTAGAAAACCTATTATACTCTTTGTGAATTTTTCAACTGGTATTTCTACCATATTTCTACTGCATATGCTAATTACTGCTACTTGCTCTCCTCCCCCACAACACTCACTGTGTCCAATCCAGTAAGATTTATTTAAAAAGCACAGATTTACTATTGAAAGAAAGTTCTTAAGCATCCATGAAATATTTAAAAAGTTAATCACAGGCATACTAAAAAGCATTAAGATAACAGCTTCACACTGACAAGCCTCAAATAGGCAGCTTGCCAAACTGTCTATTACTAATCTGGGTTGGCACTGTTCCCCAAACAAGAATTCCATTTTCATCTCTATGTCCTTCAAGTAGCTATATTAAGTTGTTTTAAAATTAATTTTGCAAACAACTGTTTGAATAACATCGTTTCTGTCAATGCCTGCTTTCACATGTCTCTCTTTGATACCACTACCTTTGAGGGTAACAGAGCCAAACATCAGTCCAAGTAGTGAGTCTTGCTGTCATGGAGATTCCTTTGTTCCTTTAACTGTGAAAAAGGTTTTCTGGCCCTATAACTTTTATTACTAAACCAAAAAGACAGTCTCCCACTGCCAACAAAGGCAATTCTAGTCTGTTTAGAGTTTCAGCAGGGAGGGAAGTAAGAATATTAGTGATTTTTGAAGAAGGACTGAACAATGCAGGCTTAAACTTCCAGTGAGTGGTAAAAAAAATGCCCAATTGCTGGAACAAGGCAGCTGAAATCTCTCTGGAGTTAGAGAGATAATCTGATCACCCATATGTGCTCCGTGTAGCTGCTTTTTTGTGTGTGGATGGCAGGAACTATGTTTTTGCAGTAGGCCTGCTATCAGCTGGGAGTCACATTATGTTGTGTTTACAGCAACTAATATTGCCTATATCGACTTTAAATTCAACTGATTTATCTCTTAATCACTTTGAATTTTATTTATGTATTATTCTTTGGCTTTCTTTAAAGATTAAGAACCTTCAGACTGGCAAAGTTTATGAAAATTGCTGGTTGAGTGTCCTTCAATCCTTAAAAAAAAGCAGTTTAACTACAAGTATAAATATCTGTATTTTCTGGAATATACAGCAAAAGGATGGTTATCCTTGGCTTTGGAAAGTTTCAAACAGATTAGGGACACAGATAGATTTAAGATTTGGACATTGATTGAAAGGATTCTCTCCCTTGGGAAAAAATGTTCTGTTTATAATCTGTACTGATTCAAAAGACTTTGAAGATTAGACATTAGAGGACACCAGAAGTCTATTTTGAAAGAAATGTCATTTCATTCGTGGTAACATGAAGTTTTTGACCTATTTAACTCTTAATTAGCAGTGCTGATGTAATTGCAGAGGATTAAGCCCCACTGAATAAAACTGAAATTGATTTATAGATGGAATTAAAAAATAGTTTGTAAGAGATGGAAACCGTGGATTTACAATTTTTTTTCAAAATTGAAAAAGAAACACAAATAATAAACCAGATGAGTGATATGGATTATTCCCTTACACTGAATTTAAAAGAGGGGTTTGCTGGGTTTGGAAGTACAAAGAGGGCTTGATAAAAATGAAGAAAATGACTCAGAGAGGAGGATTGTATGAGAAGACAGATGCTAGAACTTTCTTTGAGGATTTTAAAAGACTGTCCACAATGAGTATATAAAATTAATTTATTTGACTAAGGTTAAAAGATTATTTTGGGGAATGTTAAATAGCTTCTTGATTAGGACTGGATTATGATGGCTATTTCTGGTAATGCTTAATTATTTTTGAGTGGGATTGAATTATTATTATTTCAAGAGAGATGGGATTTATTTAAAGAGAAAGGATGGTTCCAATCTGGGTGCAACAGAAAATTTTTAATATTTATGTTGTCATTTCTAACAACCCCTGCTGGACTTTTGTTGTTTAGTAGTGTGGGATGAGGTTTTAAAGATGGGTTTTTAGAACCTGGAGAAAGTTATGGAAGTTCTTAATGTTGATTATACTTGCTGGGAATGAAGGCAAAGATTTTTTATTTTTATTTCTACCTTTTTCTTCTGTTAATTCTCTTCTGTACCTTATTTTTTATTTGTTTTTCTTTAATGTATCTATTTTGTAATTGTATAAGTTTTACCTATATAATATAATCTCTAATAAAATCATTGAAACCGCTCCCCCCTGCTTATTAGTACTTTCCCTTTTCTAAGTCCAACTTTGAAGAGAACAGAGACAAGGACAATATGATACCATCATATTATATCAACAGTATCAGGCATTCCAAAGGCAGATTTAAAAAGGGATGTTACATTTTGTTTCATAAATTCTCCCCAACTACAAGAAAACAATACTTAAGCAGCATTATCTCATCCACACTGATACACTTCATTTGACTAGATCCATCCATGTGGCTCAGGAATTCTGGGAGTTGAAGTTCACAAATCGTAAAAGGGCCATAGTTCCCCACCCCTGCTTTGGCCAAAACCAACCCATACATTAATTCTGAACCACTGTGGAAAGCATTTTGATGGGAAAATCTTGACAAATATTGTAACATAAAATACATAAAACAAATTGAATCCAATCAGTTTGATAGCAAGGGAGAAGAAATGTGATGGTGGATTTGCCTCTCAGAAATCACACCTGTACCTTTGACCTTATATGGAAAAATCCACATAATCCTATGGCCTTAGGACCACTGCTTCTATGATCGTAAATTACAACTAAATTACATTTTATCAGTGAAAGTGAATTCAGATATATGGTCTTTTTTAAAATGAAAAATATTTGTGAATCTTGTTTGAAATATGGGTCTATTTTCAAGACATTTCTAAATCTACTTTTTAGGTTAGCTTAACTTGAAAACCACCAAGATTTTGTTTTTGTCTAATACAGAAAGCTTTGTTTGAGGGTTAACAAGACTAGGAGAAAAAACACCTTTTGTGTCTCTATTAATAAGGTAAATTATGCATATCTTCACATCTAGGTACATCTAAAACAGCTTGTACTCTTGCTAAATTACAAACTGCTGTGCATAATCCTATTGATGAACAGCAACAACATATAAAGTCAACCAGTCACCTGCCAATTGGAGTCTTTACCCTCTTCAGTGGGCAGTGGGATAACCAAAAGATTCTGAAGAATAAATGCAGCCTACAAAGAAAAGACAAACATCAACAGCGCCATCTGGCTGCAGTTAAAAGAACCAAGGCTAGTCCATACTGAATCAATGCAATTGTAATACATTACATTCATGCCTTATAATTGTTCTCTTTTAAGCTTTTGGCTAAGCAGTGGATTATTTAAAAAGAAATCAAATTTTGCATTCTTTAGTAGAATTGAAGCAGAGAGGGAAATTTCCTTTCTATGTAATTTGTATGTAGTTCTTACACAGATCAACAGCTTAAAAAGATGAAAGTATTTGTAATTCAGCTATTACATTTATTTTTAGCGCTAATGTTTTGTTGTTCAGTCTGAAAATTGTTTCGTGTTGCTTAATTTTTCATAGCAGCTAACTTTGTAGGTTTACACTGTGGAGAAAGATCCCTTAAAATAATTAGAGGAAATGGTTTCATTAGTTTACATTTCTCTCCTGGCAAACTGCAATCCTAGAACACCTAGATGGCCTGTCTAGAGGCATCTTATGCTGTATGAAAAACAGGAGTAAGATAGGTCTTGGGGAAAACACAAAAAATGATGTAGTGATCTTATTGGATATAGGAATATATTGGAACATGTTGGATATATAGGAATATGTAAGAATTATCCTATCCTATTCGTGTGTGTGTGTGTGTGTGTGTGTGTGTGTAGTGAGAGGCGCAGCAGTTAAAGACACTGAACTTGTCAGATAGAAAGTTGACAGCCTGGGTTCGAGACCCGAGCTCCGCGCAAGAGCTCCGCGCAAGAGCTCTGCGCAATGGGGTGAGCTACTGTTACTTGCCCCAGCTTATTAATTCATTTTTATTTATATATATACACACACACACACACACAAATTATATATATATATATACAATTATATGTTTTGTTGTGAGGGAACCTGGTTACCCAAATATGGGAGGAAGCTAATCCACTTCCTTTTTGCCTTTCAGCTCATCTCTAGAGTCTATCCATATTTGGGTAACCAGGTTTCCTCACAACAAAACACATAACCTACCTGGTATTGCTGATGAAAAAAGATAACAGCCTGCAGTGCAGGCAACCCGGGTTCAAATCCTATAAGAGTATGTCTGGCTGACGAGAGCAAAAAAGC